>QFDD01002755.1:0-24280 GCA_006871305.1 Vachellia collinsii | reverse complement strand
TGAACTTGCAAAGCTTGAAACATTTAGGTTACACTACAAAAAAATGGTGATTTTGTAGCGGTTATTTCTTGTCATTGTAGCGGTTATTAATCGCTGCAGGAGATATTGTAGTGGTTTACTAAACCCCTTCAAAACTCATCGTGGCAATAGGTTTAGCAGCGGTTTTAGTGAATCGATGCGCACATAAGAAAAACCGTTACTACTTTGCAGCGTTTAATAACCGCTACAAAGTAAATGGTGGAAAATTAGTAACGGAAATAAAACCGCTACTAATATGTAATTACGGAAAAAAATAAAAAATATTGTAGCGCTCAACTAAACCGCTGCAAAATTAAAAATAGGTGCAAAAAATTGTAGCGGTTTTTTTAACTGCTACTAATGTTCAAATTGAAAATAGGTTTAGCGCCAAAATTTAAAAATTCCCGCCAACATTTTGCAGTGGTTCAAAACCGCTACAAATTAAAATATACATAATTTAAAAATCCTGCCTTATTTCTCTCACTAGGACCTTTGTAGCGGATATAAAACCGCTTCTAAAATAAATAATTATTTTTAAAAACATACGCTTTATTCTAAATAATGTTTTAATTATTAAAAAATTTATTACAGTTATAGAAAGTAATTTATAATTTATAATAGATGAATAATTAATTAAAATGAAGTACTAATAATTAAAAAACATATATTATTTGCTGCAATGATTTAAGTGCTTGAAAAGAAAAAAAATAAAGGATTATTTCAGCAAAATCAATATTAATAAATTAAATAAACAAAATGCATAACAAATGACAATTAACATTAAATAAATACAATAAAAATATAAATGGTTAAGAAGCATACCTATAATAAATACTATACATCATCAGAGGCTTTCCAAACCCCCATAAATGAGTAAAGCAGCCAGTGGGAGAAAAGAAAATGAGAGTAGGAAACGAAATGGGGGTGGAAAGGTATTTATAGGATGTCTGCCAGAAATTAGCAACGGTTTGGGTCACTGTTTTTTGCAACGGTTTCTTTTGCAGCGGTTTACTTTGTAGCGGTTTATGTCACTGTTATTAGTAGCGGTTTATGAGTTTTTGTAACGGTTTAAAATCGCTACTAATAGATTTTGTTGGAAAAAAAATAAAATGCTTGAAACAAATTGGATATATATATTACTAACTTGAATTATTTATTCGGCGTCATCTGCCCTGACAAGTGGTAAATCTTCATCTCCTTCGGGGAAGAAGTTTTCAAAATCAGTAGGATGGAATGGTTTCACCTCATAAATAATGTGTTCATCGCTATCACCCATGTCATAAAGATCTCTAGGCTTAAGATGAACGACCATACTCCAATCTTTATGCTTCTCGTCCTCCACATGATAAACCTGTTGTGCCTTGGATGCTAGAATGTACGGCTCATCGTCTGGAGAGTCACCTGTGTGAATAAGTCTTGAAAAATTCATAGATGTGATTCCCAACTCATCAGTAGTGAATCCACGAGAAGTTGTCGTATTTGTCCAAGAGCACTTGAATAATGTGACGATAAAATGCCCCTGATAATTCAGTTTAATTATATCGACCAATTTCCCATAGTAGGGGACGCAACCGATATGCATGTCACCGTCACTGCTGCTCGCATAACTTCTTGTACCAAAAGTGCAAAAAACTCCAGAATTCTGGGTGAGAGAGCCTTGGTTGCGTGAAACTGTGCAGAACTTGAACCCGTTAACATTGTATGCAGTAAACCGTTTCGCATACTGGAGGGGGCCCATTGTAAGGCGTGTCAAATCAACTGGGTATGAGTTGTCGTCATTGCCTATTCGGCTTGCAAACCAACCAGGAAATTCTTTATGCACCCTTTTATGAACCTCAATGAATGTTTGTGTCCGGATACGTAGTTGACGCTTGACATAACTTCGGAACTCTCTGTTATGATTAAGCATGATATAAGTGGATATAAGTGCAAATTTCTTTCGTCGCATCCTCTCCCCAATAAAGCAAGCAATCATTTGGGCATGCATGTATTTTTTTCATAATTTAAACCCATTTTACTTATTATTTTCTTTGCTAATAAAAAGAAGTAGGAATCGCTGCATCTGGGAATGCATCGACTAACAGTTCTAATATCATCGACATTCCCTTATCAAATATACCACATAAACACTTAATGTGATACAATTTAATTAAAAAAGATAATTTTGCATATTTCACACACCTAAGATATAAAGCATTGTCGGCTTCAGCCATAAGTTCAAAAAAAGCATGAGCTTCCTCGTTCCTCATGTACTGAGGTTCTGGACCTTGCACTTCATCTGGGATTACATCGTCATGAACCCTAAATGCATCACAAAGTGCATCATTGATGGGATCCTCCCCACTAAGATATTCTTGCACTCCTATTTGTGAGATTCCAGGACTAGATTCTCTAACAACATTATCATTTTCTCCATGGTATACCCAGTACTTATAAGTTTGAGGGAACGGCTTAACTATTAAGTGTTCCCTAACAATATCTTTAACATGCCACTTTTTGAAATTACATTTAGGACAAGGACAAGAAATCTTACCGTTAACCTTGCTGTGTCTGTCAGCAAAATCAAAAAAGTGGTTCAACCCGGCCAAATATCAAGGGGATGTACGAGGAAGCTTGATCCATGATTTATCCATTACATACAATTAAAAGGGCGCAATAACAATGATATCAGAAGTGTAATCAGAGAAGAAAGTGAGAAAGTATGAGTTTCTAGTCGAAATAAGTCTCATGTAGGAAGTTTCCAATGGTCGTTTTTTAGCAGCGGTTTTGAACCACTGCCAAAACCGCTGCAAAAAATAACGGTTGGATATTTTTGCAGCGGTTTTACAACGGCTTCAAATTTGAAAATCAGTGGCTGGGATTTTTTGAATTTCAAATTTGTAGCGGTTGTTAAACCACTGCTAATTTTCAATGTTTGATATTAGCAGTGGTTTAAAACCGCTACTATTTATTCTTCAACCGTTTGCAGCGGTTTAGAAACCGCTGCTAACGTCCTAACTTTTATCTTCACTTTTTTTCTTTTAATTTTTTGTAAAATTGATAAATTTCCAAATTTTAAATATTTAAATTCTTAAATTTAAATAATAACAATTTTAAATGAAATTTTTAAATTTAACTAATAACAATTTTAAAATTTTTATAATCTGTACAAGTAAAATAAAAAAAAAAACTCGATCAAGAATCCGGCTGAGGGGGCGGTGGGTCGTGCTGACCCTCTAGACAATTATCTGTCCGAGGAGGCTAGGGATCAGGCTGAGCTGGTGGTGGCGCGAAGATCGGCAAGACTATCGGCGGGAGCTGCGGAGGAGCGACGCTAGGCTGAACCTGGTGAAATGCCATCTAGAGCATGGAGTTGACAACTTGCCTCCACATCTCCATCTGCGCCTGTAACTGCGGGTGTGTGTGAACATGGGCCTCCACTTGGGCCTACACCTGGGCCTCAACCCGTGCTTGGACCTGGGCGTCCACTCGAGCGTCGACCTGCTCTAAGACCTCTTCTTGGACCTCCTCTCTCAGCTCAGTGCGTAGAGACTCTTGGTCCACATCTGAATCACCCTGCCTCCTGGGTCCCGATGTGGTCGCCTGGGATGCAGCAGTAGAAGATAAAGTCCCAGCTTCATATCTGCTACTCCTGAAGACTCTGGTCCTCGTCGCCCCAAACCCAAAGCCTGGAAGTCGCCTAAGGTGCTAATCAAGCCCTTCCATCGTCGTCTTTAGTGAGAGAGTGGGGTCTAAGGCTGACCCCTGGGACTCCCTGAGCTCAGCATCAGTTCGCTGAATACTTTCCTGAAATATAAAACAAATGATATTAAATAATTATATAAAATACAATAAATATTAAATATTTATAGAAAATACAAATTATACTTACAATAATCTGCTCAGTCTCCTCTGATAATGGAGTCTCGTTATTGTGCCTGTGGGTGGCCACATACATATCTCCGTATGTGGCCCTTCGACCCTCCCTCCTCGCTGCATCGTCCTAAATAAACATAATATAACAATTTTAATAACAATTAACAATTAAAAAACAATTAACAATTTTAATAACAATTAATTTTAGATTTACCATCTCAGCATAAGTGCAAGAGAATGGCTTCGATCTTGCAGTATGGTGGATCTTCTTGTGTGTGCGGCTCTGTGCAGCTCGCTTGGAGATAGCCATACTACCTGGTGACCTCCTCCACCGGACAAATGTTGCCCAGCTTTCGTGCTGGATCGGGTCAGGCACGTCTTCTGCCACCCCCTGCGTAGTCTGCGTGACATCCCAGTTCTTCGAGTGGTACAGGTGATTTCGCCTGTTCTTCCACCACTCTCCCATCTTTGAGATGGAGTAGTCCTTGTGCGCATCCTGCACAGCAAATTTATTTTGCAAAAAAACATATCAAAGTTAGTTAGTATTTTTTAAAAAAATAATAACTTAATTTAAAGAAATATATTAAAATTATACCTTAATTTTATTCTCCCAAACCCAATCCTTGTCTTCTTTCCGCACCCTCTTCCATGTCTCAGCGCTGATGTCAAACTAGCCGTAGTTCCCTCCTTGCTCCGACAGGTAGCGGTGGTACAGCTGACCGGCCTTCCCGATCTGTTGCCGGGTCAGCTTATTCCAGGGTACCACTATTCGGTGGCTAGCATCGAGCTGTGAAACATCCCTCAATGCCATCTTCCTCTTTTGCAGCCGCCCTGTCGAATCTGCACATTTCATTAAGACATTAACAATATAAATTAAATTAATTCATCAATTTTAATACAAAATATAAATCTAAATTACTTACCCTGAATGTCCACTTCAAAGCTAGTGGACCGTGAAGCAGAAGGCCGAGGGAATCCCTCTTCCCTGGCGATATCCTCATCTTCAAAGTTCTCAGCCGCCTCGACTGAGATATCTGGAAGATCAAAATCTTCAACGCTGAGATATGTGTTGTCAGGATTGGCCTCAGCGCCGCCAACATCCGGAAACCCCTGCTCCTCAGGATTGGCCTCAGCGCCACTTCGTTCCAGGATTGTTAGGATCGGATTTGACCAAGAGGGGGGGTGAATTGGTCTAATAAAAATTTTCGCAAACGTTGAAAGCTATAACAGAGTATGGAAGAAGAAGACACAGATATTTATCTTGGTTCGGTCCTCTTGACCTACGTCCAGTCCTCAGAGACCTCTGAGCTTTTCTCAATCCACTAATCTCAAATAGATTACAATCAAACAGAAGAAGGACTCTCCCCCTTCCTAACTCAAACTAACCCACAGACACTTTTGCTCGTGTCTAAACCACCTCAAGGTTCTCCAACTTTGAGCAACTCTCTCTAATTCAATAAATGAACCAGAATATTCTCCTTTATGAAAATTTAATGATGAACACTGAAGCTCTTTAATGAGAGTATGAAAAACAGAGTAAGTAGGTGAAGCGTAATGAATTCTATTTCTCGTATATGCGTTCTCTTATCTGGCTGAGACTTGAATGCTTCACCTTTTATAGGTGAGAAGATTAAATGTCCGTTAGAGACATTAATGTTTCCGTTAGACCCATTGTCTTCGTTCACCTTCCCGCATTGAATGCTTCTGCAACTTTCTGACAGTAGATAGAATGAAGATATGAGATTTTGTCCGTTGAATCTCTTTTTGTTTAGGCAATCTGAACTTCATTCCCTATTAATAAATAAGGCAGATAAGCATTTATGATGGTTGGTTTGATTCAAATAATTGTTGCATGAAAAAGGAAAGATTTTGGAATCAGTTTAAAGTCGCTGACACGTTGCGCAGTTGTCAGAAGGTGGAACTCGAGTTTTGTCTCTTCAAAACTCAAGTTATTGAAGAATTTTCAAAGAGGAAATCTCATAACTTTTGTTGAAACTCGAGTTTGAACAAGAGTTTTGATAAAACTTGAGTTGTAAAACTTATAACTCGGGTTTCCAAGAGTTCCAGTAGCCCAAAATGTTTTGCACTCTTCGACACTCGAGTTTCATATGGCAAAACTTCAAGTTTTAAACCTTTTCAAGTCATAACTTTTATTGTAACTTGAGAGTTTTGAATTACAGCATTTTTATCCTTCGAAACTCGGGTTTTCCTTCATAAAACTTCAAGTTATAAGAGTTTCAAAGTAAAACTTTTATATGAAACTCGAGTTGCACTGGAAGTTTTAGGTTTAAAACAAGTTTGCTTCTCGAAACTCGAGTTCAATATCACGAAATTCGAGTTCTATGAAAACCCTAAGCGAAACTTCAAGTTTGGAAAGAATTTTTGAAGTTTAGAAAATTTTCCTCAGCCCGAAACTCGAGTTCTGAAAACCCAAAACTCGAGTTCTATCAAAACTTTCACTTAAACTTGAAGTTGAGAAGGGAGTTTCGTTTCTCTCTCTTCGAAACTCGAGTTATGAGACACACAACTCGAGTTCTAGCAAAACTTCCACTGAAACTTCAAGTTCTGAAAGGAAGTTTCGTTTTTCAAAACCATTTGAGAACCCGAAACTTGAGTTCTATAAAACGAAACTCAAGTTTTGCCAAAACTTCTAACATAACTTGAGTTTCCACAGCGAGTTTTGATTTTCCAAAAGACTTTCAATGAACGAAACTCGAGTTTTAAAATATGGAACTCGAGTTTTGAGATAACTTTCATTCAGACTCGAGTTCCTTTGAAAGTTTTACATTTCTAAAACCTTTTTCAACACCCGAGACTCGAGTTTTGACTTCTAGAACTCGAGTTTTGATATAACTTGAATCAAAACTTGAGTTCTCTTGAAAGTTTGAGATTTTGAACACATTTTTAAACACTATAACTCAAGTTCTAAAGCACATAACTCGAGTTTTCTCAAACATTTCATTAAAACTCGAAGTTTTCTAAAAACTTTCTGAAAACCAACAATCAAAGCTTAATTTCAAAAACATATTTGTCATCATCAAAACATTATCTCAACAGGGATGTCCTCATGCGGTATCATAGGCTCCTTACCGGGCCTGCGTGTAGGATCTGGACTAGACATCTATAATTAAATAAAAAAACATTAAAATAAAGTTAAAAAATAAAAACATAAAAAATAATTTAAATAAATTAAAAAAATAATTAAATAAAAAAAAATAATACCTTTTTAGCTCAAGAATAGACTGATCTCTCTCTATTTTACTTTCTGAAACTCTTTCGATGTGACGTTTTTGAGAAAATGGAAGTTGAATATATAGAGCGAGGAGTTAGCAGCGGTTTTACACGAACCGCTACAACTTAGTAGCGGTTTTAGAAAAACCGCTGCAAAATAAGATCACTTCTCGGAAAACACGCAAATTAGGAGCGGTTTTACAAAAACCGCTGCTAAATTGGAGGGAAATCAGTGACGTTTCAATTTTGCATCGGCTTATTTTGTAGCGGTTACAAAAACCGTTACAAAGTTGTGACCCTTCGTATTTTGCCGCGCTTTTTTTCAAAAAACCGCTGCAAATTTACGCTACAATTTTGGCGGGTTATTCGCGCCACATTTTGTCGCGGTTTTTAACCGCTACTAAATTGCCATCGTGGTAAATGCTTATTTTCCGCCGTAAATTAGTTTAAAACCGCTATAAATTATAGATTGTGTTGTGGTTTTTGAAACCGCTACAAATGTCTCGTTTTTTTGTAGTGTTACTTATATATATACTATTTATAAGAGTCAGTTGACTTTTTTTAGAAGATTAAATAAGTTAAATACATTATTTAAAAATATTTATTTATGTAAATAATTAGATTATAAGAAAAGTTCCATTAAAAGACTTTTAAAATACTTAAATCCTATGTGAGGCTTCTAAACCTAACAAATTCTGAATCAAACCAAGAAGACAATGAGATCTGGATGTGGTTAAGGAAATCGCTGCTTGCGGTGCCAAATGATCCCATCATGCTATAGAGTACAGTTTCCTTAGCATTTGAAAAGCCATCGTGCTGAACACATTGAGAAGCACACCAGATTGGGACCAAATATACACGATCTCACCGAGGGTTATGGGTATTTCACACACACTCACATTTTTGTTCATACTTGAACAACAATTTTTCGCTATAGGGCTTATGTTTTTTCCCCAAAGCATCAATTATTGGTGAATCTGATCTCATCCTCTGTGAATTTGAATGGGAGGCCGGAGAGATCCCAATGAAATTTGAAGGAGATGAGAGGAGAGAGAATGAGAAAAAGAGATGAAGCACAAGGAGTAAAAGGGTATATAGGTCAAATCACTCAATTCTAAAAACCTAAATTAGGATGATTGTCATTATTCATAATTTGTTAAGTTTATCCTAACTTGGATTTGAGAACTTTAAAAGACTTTTAGTGAGATTTTCCTTAAATTTATGCATAAGTTTATAAGTGAAACATATTAGTTTAGAAAAAAAATAATAAATATAAATACTTTAAATAATTCTCTAGCTTTATTAATTTTCTAAAAGATGTTAATATTTCTTATATTAAAAACATGAGATAATATATATTGTCAAAGGATGAAGAGATGGGAGAGAATAGAGAAAGATGTTGGATGATTTTGTATGAGTTATCTCATTAATCTCCACATTATGTAATGTTTATAATATACGTATGTCAATTGTTAACCATTTACAGTTATGTGCTTAACTTTCTAGCTAATCTAACTATTATTTTAACATTATTCGCCCTCAATTCAAGGGACATATACAAGACCTAAGTTTTTATTAAACATATCAAACCTCAACATGATATTGATTTAGTCATCAGCCCATTAGCTATATGACTAGACAAATGAATATGGAAAATTTGATTCCCTTTCAAGTGGTACCGTGACGAACAAAAGTGGAGATAGAGAAAAGGCGAATAATACAATATTTTATGAAAGATAATTATGTAAATATAGAAAATTCCCCCTCGCCTTATCATTTTAGATACATTTTTCATAATAATGATTTCACTACAACAAATGGGACGTCATCTCTTGCATGCGTTTTTAAAAGAATGAAGGGGGAATTACTATAAAGTTCCATGCAAGAGAATTAATATCAGAAAGGTACCAAAAAGTTGTCAATACGAGTAACTTGAGTTGTCAATAATAGCTGCTTGAGTTGTTATTGGGACCTTTCTGATATTAATTCTCTTACATAAAACTTTATTATAATTCTTCCAAAAAAAAGGGTTTGAGAGGGTCGTCTCACGTGGGACTCAAGTGTCAACTCCAGTGTCAAAAACACTCCCCTCAACCTAACCTCATCTCATTTCCTTCGAGTTTCCAGTGCGCCGATTTTTCCCTCCTTCTTTCTATGAGCTCCATTTTTGCTCCTTCTCTCCGTCTTGCTCCTTCTCTCCTCCTCCATATTCGCTCCTTCTCCTCTCCATCAGCTCCCACCCCAATAAGCAACAAATAATAAGTTCGCTTCTTTCCCTTCAAATACTTTATCTTTTCTTTTTATGTTTTTCTATTTTCTTTCTCAAGAAATGTTGTGTGCAATTTCTGTATGTTTGTGTTTTTTTGCTTGATTTCAGCGATTACCTATTCAAGCTTCTGCTAATTGGAGGCTCCTTAGTTGGAAAATCTTGCTTGCTTATCAAATTTGCTGTGAGTTGACTTTGTTTGTGCATTTACGTTCTATTGTAATCCATTTTGCTTAATATTGGTTATTCTGCAGAGTGAAACAAGATTTCAAGTTAATGGTTGGTTAATTTAATTTCTCTAAACAAATTGTGTTGAGTCTCAATATTGAGTCTCTTCTTTTCCTTTTTTCCTCTACCACATGATCCCTTTCCCCTTTTCTCAATTTTATGATTCATTTTTTCTGCCCACACAGGATTTCATCTGTCGAATTAAATGATAGCTAAACAATAACTTAAATAAAATCTAGCTTCAGAAACTCTGGACAAAGTAATCCGTGTTCAACTTGACTAGCGATTTTGTATTTGCGTGAATGCATACCAGATGTTTGATGAAATGTCTAGCACAACTTTTTAGAGTCATTATTCTTTTTTTTTCCTTCTTTATGAGTTAAACGTTTTGATACAGAGGATTTTAGCTGGAGAATTTCTAAAGGAAATACGAGTAGGTAAATATGATTGTTACTTCTCGAAACAAGTAGGGGAGGCTTCTAACCACAGGTATGCTACAATCTTTACTAATAGCCAAAATGAAATGGGAAAAACATTATTTACAGCTCCTCATATTTTTATTCTATGATTAAACAGTGTTAGCACTTTCTGTTATTGTCCTTCAATTTAATCGGCCAATGCATGCAAGAAGACATTGAAACAGAGTTCAAGGTCCTGCTTCCTTTTCTGTTGCTCTGTTTTTTCCTCTTTTAAAGATGTTCAAATACTATAATACTACTCGTGCTGTGCATTTATTCCCATGATTAATTGTGTGCGTCAATACAAGCTGGGAATTGAATGAATAGAGAGAAGTAAGCATGAATTGTAAGAGAAATTTCCATATAGGAGTTTATATTATTTGAAACACAATGGAGCTAACAAGGCTGGATCATGAGAATGGTAATGGGTGGGGAAAAAGCCAAAAGACTAGGTAGGCATTGTTATGATGTCGTGTGAGCAAGTAAGGTGAAGACGTATTATATTTTATTATATTATTATTGTTATTGTTACCATTTCGTTAATTTATTTAATGGGGGGGAAAAAGGGTTCCCAGGCAGACAAGCTCAAGAATTCATGGTACCTCAAGAATCCATCGAGTTACAACAGTGTTAGCACTTGTATTTAGAGCTTTTTTCCCTATTTTTTGTGTTCCTCAGACAAGCTTTTTAGATCTCTTTTAATCTCTCTTTAAGTCTCAAAAGAAGAATGTGTAGTCTCCTATATGCTGGCTTCTTCAATGCCTCTCTAAACACACAGCCCATGTGGAGACAAAAAGCATTGAGGGGCTGTGTGACTTGCTGTTTTTTGCTCCAATATTCCCTATTTCATTTGATTCCTGTGGTTTAGGTGATTCTAGTCAGGTAAGCGATGGTGCTGGATGTAACATCCTAAATTTTTCTTTGGGATTTATTTATGATTAAGAGATGATCAATTGTGATTAGAGTTTCCACCTTGTATTTTGAGAATGTTGATTTTTCTATTGGTTGTGGACTTCGCCGCAGCCAACTTATGGCTTCGCCATGGAAAACTATTGCTAATAAGTGAGGATTCCTTTTGACACACCTTCGTCACAATCAACTCTTAGCTTCACCGCGGCAATGTTTCTTTAAGCTATGAATGTTGGTCTTGAGATGCCTTCATCGCAGCCAACTCTTGGCTTTGCCATGGTGAACTAGCGTCTATTTTCAAGGTTTCCTTTTGGGTCACTTTCGCCGTGGCCAACATTTGGTTTCACTGCCGTAATCCTGCATTTTTGGGCTATCTTTCTCGTCTCAGAGCATTTTCACCACAGTGAACTATTTCTATCAGTGACAATGAATTTAAGTGTTGATGTGGCGGTCACATGGGGGTATTATAATACCCCCACCCCATGTCTCCTTCCCATTTTCATTGCTTTCTTCTTTCCTTTTCTTCTTCTTCTTCTTCTTCCTCCCTTCTTCAGTGACACTGAGAAGCTCTACTAGGGCAAACTTTGGGGATCACTTAGGTAATCAAAATCTTTCCTTTTCATCTTACCTCATTCATAAAAGTTATTCTAGGTATTTTTCTCTTTCTAATGATAGTAATTTCATACTAGATAGAGGATCTTTTTAGGTGAGGGTTTTGATGAAGTTTTGAGTTTTGACAATGTAAGGCCATAGAAATATAGAGAAATGTTTATAGAGGATTTTCATCAGTTTAGATTTTTTATTTTGGTACATTATGATTTTCTTGATTATAAACCCAATATTTACTATTTTGGACTCAGTGGCCAATCAAAATGTTGTTGAACAATTTATTTGGATTTGAGAATGTCATTGGAGTTGATATTGATTTTTGAATGGAATAAATTTATGGTTTATAATGGAATATTGATGTTTGGGTATTTTAGAGGAACTTTGAATATGGGAATTGGTGTTTTTGGATAGGTTAAGGAAATAAAGATGTTTTAATGATTCCAATAACTGATATTTGATGTATGGAAGGAATGGAAGTTCCATTAAGGATTTAATAATTTTGTAAATTATGTGATTTTGAGGATTTAAAGAGAAAGTTTCAGGATTTTGGATAATGGAATCTTTAAAAGATGGAAAGATGGTTGTGATAAAGAGGTTTGGGTTTGAATTTAAGGTTTTTGTGGGCGGACATGAAGTTTAGAAAAGGGAATGACTTTTATTTAATTTATATATATATATATATGAGATTTGTTTTGGTTGTGGTTACATTGATGTGTAATTATTATTGTGTAGATTAATTGTGTTTTGAGGACTTGAACTTTGGGCTTGAATTATTATGGTATTGCAACTTGCTTTGGCGAGACATATCCACATTTAATATATTTTATATGTTTATCACGAGTTGTAAGATGTTTTGGAAACATCTTTTAAACTGTAAGTATTATTCTTGTTTTAAACTTACATGTGATGAGTAATTGGTAAATTAATATGAAATCACTCTTGTAAACTAATTTTTATATGGTTGTGAGTTGTTGGTGAAGCGGATCATATTTTGACAACATAAATTGTGTTTTTGATTATTCATATCTTGTGATGTTGCATTATAAATAAGAATGTGATGGGCAATGAACATATGGATGTATGTGTTGTAGAAGGATTGTGACTATGTTGTTGGGGTTTGAATTGTGATGGAGTTTGAGAGGATGATATATCTAGTGAATCTTAAAATCCATGGCAATAGTCTCCACCACTGATCATAGTGGTTGATATTATATTAGACCTTTCAAGTCTTAAACTCAGTTGTGCGCGACCACAAAAAGGATGACACTTTCCAGTCTTGGACCCAATTGTGGGTGATTCAGAAGGGGGCTCATTAACCTCATAATGATGGTTGACTTTTGGTAGAGTCTTCTATCTTCATAGGTTAGAATCTGTGTCAGGTGATATAAGGAGAAGTTTGGTAGAGGGAATAGTGTATAATCTATGATATATGTGATCGATTTACACTTGGATACTAATTTATTCATGTGGGATTTTGTTCATCTACCAACTACTCTGTTTAATGCAACGTATTATGTTTGATATTTAATTGCTAATCAAGTACTCTGTTTGGTTGATAGTTGTATTGAAATACTTTTAATGAATTGAACCATGCTTCACCTCTTATAATCCTACCTGTATATTCTTTAAATTATTTGTTGGTTACTGGAACTTTATGTCTCATCCTGTTACTATTAAAATTTTTAGGTAATAACACCTGTGCTGTTTGATACATTATTTCATTAATCAAATGGTACATTTAAAAGAACTTGGGCTTTATTAAATTAATCAATTTTTAGTTTGATGAAGTAAAACAACATATATCATTTTTAATATAGCCTAGAAGGGCACAACATTTTCCTATTAAGCTCTAGCCTATAAACCTATTTAAACAATTGAGGGTCGCAAACAAAACAACTTTTGCAGTAATATAATTTGAGTCTAAATAGGTCTCTCTCTCTCTCTCTCTCTCTCTCTCTCTCTCTACACACACACACATATCGTTTCATCCTAAATTGTTTGAAATAGACAAGTCCCTTGGTAGCTTTTAGCACTTCTGTGATGTTCTTTAATCAAAACCCTTAGTGAAATAACATTGAAATATCATAGAATTGAAACGGATCAAAAATTCATCCAATCATCCACTACAAACATAACCATCATCGAGTTCAAAGATTTGGAATTCAAGAATTGTGTTGTATATTGTCTAGCTGGATGAAAGTTGTAAATTGGGACCTGAATTGGCTTCTTGGTATGGATGCTTGGTTTGAGAGAAAAACAGAGTAATAGCCATTTCAGATATTCTCATAATGAAGTGCCAAGTACTTTCTACATCAGGAAACTCAACAAGACACAATAATTGTGAGTGTGTGTGTGTGTGAGAGAGAGAGAGAGAGAGAGAGAGAGAGTAATCCCGAACATATTTAAGGCAGGGGAACTACACATGTGCATGAATGACCAAAGAGATTATTATTTATGATCCTTGCATTTACAACACCTAAACCACAAATAGCCTTAAAGGATCTAAAATAAGAACCAGAGAGCTTGCTTGATTTTGTTTTTTAACACTTTGAAGTTCCTCATTACATATCTACCTACTAAACCCACCACCAATTTCCATCTCGCCAACTTCAACTATTAAAAGCAACTATCAAAAAAAAAAAAAATCAAACATGCTCAGTAATTGTTCTGTCAGAACAAGCAATGCAAGATAAGAAAGATGAATGAAGGAGAACTAACAGGGAAGGTATACATATAGAGAGAGCGATAGAGAGAACACAACTACATGACAAGACCCTCCATTTAAAAATAAGTTGATGCCTCAAGCGGAGCAATGTACTTAACTTCGAAGCAAAATAACAAGAATAAAATAGCCAAAGAAACAAAAAGCTTAGAGCAAGGAGCGTTCCAATTCTTAGACTTGAGAACTTTAGTATATGCTTTTATACACAGGACACACGGGAACAAACGGAGCAAGACTTAAGATCTCTTTGTTTCCTCCCCTGAATTTTTTCAGTTCAAATCAACTGTCATACCCCTTACACAATTGTGCCCAATCTGAAGTTCTCTTAACTCAAATGTAATTATTCTAAGCAAAAAAATCCTACATTTTCATAAAACATCATTTTACCTAATTTATTTAGATTGGGTTTTTCTGAAAAATTTTAAACTTTTTAAAATAACTTTTATATAAAGTTATTTTTCAGAAAAAAAAAATCAATTGAGTTAGATTTGATCCTGGATTATTACTCTATAGTTGTAGATTGAAAACAATTTTTCCTTTAAAATCATCCTCTAAGTTCATCCACTTACGTTAACTCATTAACTCTTATTTGTTACCCATCAAGAATAACATTTACATATAGCTTGTGAGGAGACATTCCCCTCATAGCTGCATTTTGTCTCATATTATTATATATATAATTTATATAATAATATATACATACCTATTTAAGCCATTAAGGCTTACATCAAAATAAATGTTAGTTTATAACTTACAACTTATTTGTCTAAATAATACATTCTAATACTCATTTCAAAGCTTATTATGAGTACACTCATTTCAAAACTCCTTATAATTATTATTTGTTTACCAAATTTTATAGTCAACAAAGACCATTTGACTAGTTTAAAGTCTACTATCCAATAAACCCATTTGCTCTCTACGTAATTGCTTTTATTTCAATATTCTTGCCACTTTACCAATTTTGTTTTTTAACCAACTTATCCAACTTAACCAAACAGTGGCAATATTGAATTTAAATCTTTCACGGTTATTTAGCATAGGGTCCTTTTTGATAAAACCAATAATACTTCCATTAGTATTACAACTTCAATTTGGTTTATATATTAATTTTGAGAACCTCAATCAATCTTTTAAATACCAACTTAAAACCTTGTAATGACCCATGAGGCTTCTTTAACATTCAAATACTATTCCAAAAACTTCCATAACTATATTTTCATTTCCGAAAAACAGAGAAAAGAAGTTACTATGAAATCTTAAGGACACCTAAACCTCATTCACGCAATTACAAAATAGTGGCACGTTCAACCTCAAATATTCCACAATTCAAACCATCAATTACCATTTAATGCTTCTCATTTCTATTTCAAACCTTACATGGAAGCCAATACATAGCACTCTAATCTCACATTTGAAAAGCATCTCAATATTCTTTTAAACCTCAATCAGCCTCAAAACCTTGATCTAGGAACCTTTAATCATTATATGAATATCAAACGCTCCCCTTTTATCACTCTTCACGCCAAATATATGTCCCTCATGTTTACAGCACTTAACTTTATATATCATGGAACAAGCACATAGGAAAGCACTTAGGATTATTATTTAATATAAAAAGCACCAAAACAGTGGGTTTGGGTTTAAAAATCACTTTTAACCCCAAATTGACAGCTTTGCAAATTCTGCCTCAAAAGTCTCCTTCACATATAATTTCTAGCAAACTTGAGAAGTTCCTTTCAATAATTGATCATAACCAAGTCATATAAGTTTAACAAGAATCCCATGATTATTTCCTTCTGTGAGGATCTCACGGTTGCAGATTAAAATCTGAAATTTCCATAATTCTATAATTCCCTCAAACAGTAAATATCTTTCTTTGAAAACACTACCCCTACTTGGGTTCTCATGCCAAAATTCAGGAATTAACTTTATCTCAGAAATTTCCAAATTTTAAAACTTGTTACACCTTTGAGAATCCATCTTAACAATCCCGCACAAAATCAAAGACACACACCTATATCTCTTGCTTTTAATCAGAGATGCACCGGCTTACATATTTGTACACACCCACAACCAATATGCATACACGCACACAAACAAGTATGCATATGTATATATATATATAAACATTTCTCTAAAGCTCATTTCTCAACTTCTCAGCCGATGTATGTGTACATGTATATAATCTTACTTTCCTTTTTGCCTCAGTCTCCAGTTCAAAGGAACCGAGGTCCTTTTCTAAACAAACAAAATCCCTTGTTTCGGGTTCCACAGACCCAGTGGCAAATTCAACATGCATGTCCATTATTTCAACTTAAAACAACCTCAAAATATCTGAATAACACTTTAGACTACAAATTTCTAACTCTTTTAGTCAGAAACCAACCAATAACAAAAATCATGCATGCAAAACTTAAACAAGCTCAAGGAAGTTTCAATCTTACTCATAAAGTGATTTAATCGGTGAAAATGACTAATTTACCTCTGATTTCTCAACTTTAATCTCTCCCAAGAACCCAAAATGGTAGAGATTGAAGAAACTGAAGGTAGAGAAAGGTTTAAGAGACTCACGTGAACCAGAATTTGTGCTTGTATGGGTCGTTGTCGTTCTCCAATCTCTCTCTTGTTCTCTCTCTATGGGCTCTGTCCGTCGAAGAAGAAGAAGAAGAAGGAGGGAGAGGGTGTTTAATGCTTCTACCACATGTGTGGGTGGTGAAATTACAATTTTACCCTCCCACACTTCTCTTTTGGCATTCTAATTCATTTTTTTAATGCAATAATAAATATTTGTACTCCAATAATTAAATTTCTCCTAAAATTAGATCCTCAACTTGTAAAATAGTTATTCTGATAAATTTTGAACAAATTTATTTATTTTTCTCAAATTTTCTTAAATATCAAATAATTTTCTAAAATAACTTTTGGCCTCAAAAATTTATTCATACTACACCAAAAATTTTGTAATTGGCTTTCAAAGCCTCAATTACATTTTACATCACATTGGTTAAATTTCAGGATGTTACAATTATTCTCTGTACATCCAGTACTTTTTGATATTATTTTTCAATTACATCTACCACCATAATTTAATTTATATTTTAGGGTGTTAAATACACTACAAATAAGGTTAGAGCACTAAAAGCATAAAAAAAAACTAATATTAATATGTAGAACTTCTTTTGCTTTAAATTTGAGTTTGTTTGAGATGTATATCAACTTAAAGTATTTTTTTTTCAAATGCATCCAATACTCTTAAATATTTTGGGGGTCAATTTTGTCTTAAAAGTATTTATGAGTTAATCATGTTATTACTCATTTTTCATATTTTTAATACACATCGGTGACATTTTCAGTAATCATGTTTTCAATTTTTTACAAATTCTTTTAGATATTTTTAGAATTATATTCCATGTTTCCAACCTTAATTTTTTCAATAAGGAAAATTTGAATAAAGTAGCTTAAATATAAAACCACAATACAAATTGTTTTTAAATGCTGGACACAACAAAAATGTTTTATAAAGGTAAACTT
This sequence comes from Vachellia collinsii, assembly GCA_006871305.1. Classification (NCBI taxonomy): domain Eukaryota; kingdom Viridiplantae; phylum Streptophyta; class Magnoliopsida; order Fabales; family Fabaceae; genus Vachellia; species Vachellia collinsii. The sequence goes on along the minus strand of QFDD01002755.1, from coordinate 6,450 downwards.
GTACTGCAAAATACTTTAGAATACCGAACTTTGATAAAAATATTTTATGGTGCTAAAATTAAACATATTTTTCTCATGCAACATAAGTTTACTTATCTATATATCAACAGGTAAAGGTGTAAATTTATTTTGGAAGTTTTTTTTTTGGTTTAATGTCACCCAAGAAGTTTCAAAATGGATCAATACATTATAGCATTAAAAAATTGGTGTTAATCATTAACATTTTTAACTGATGGGCAACACTACTTCATTTTGAAACTTTAATAACAATGATTTAAGAAAAAATTTTCAGATCAAATTTACATCTAAGAAAGGTACACTTTTAACCAATGGAGCTGCCTTTGTTTGTTTTTGTTGTCATTTTTTCAGTTTAATGGATTATTTGTTAAGTATAAATTAAACTGATTATTAATTAACATGTTATTTCGGTTTGAAATTTATTGTTAGTTTAAATAGCTATGTACTGATTAGTAATATAGTATATTTGTAAAGGATAATCCTTAGGTCAAATTCATTTTATCCATTATATCAAGTTCTCCAATTACATATGATCATAGATCCTATTTTTGAAATATTATTATTCAACTATAAATCTACATAAAAAAAGTAGGACCATGACAATGTGTAATTAGAAAAATTGAAATCATGGATATAATGAACTTCATCTAAGTTGAATCCTTTAGTAAGTTAGTAATTAGTAATTAATCACTGAATTACATTCAAATTAAATTTAATATATATTATTAATTAAATTGTACTTTGTAATTTAATTTATTTATTTATAAATCAAATCACCTACTATATGTTTTGCATTATTATTTGATGTTGATAAGTTAATTATCATCATTACAATAATTTTGATCAGCTAACTTCTTAGAGAAACTTGTCTCTAGATCCTTAGTTATAAAATGCTTTAAAAGAGTTTATCAAACTCTTACAATTCAACTGTGTTATATCTAAAATACAAAATACAAGTTAATACTTTGTAAGAAAAACTTCTCATTCATAAATTATTATATTACTAATAACTGAATATGTAACATCCCAAAATTGTACCAATGAGTTGTAAAATGTAATTGACTTTTTGAGAAGCCAATTACAAAAGTTTGAACAAATATGAATAAATTTTGGACCAAAGGTATTTTTTAAAGAAATTATTTCATTTTTGAAAAATTTAAAAAAAATAAACAAAATCACCCAAAAATTATATTAATAATTATTTGTGATATAAGGAGTCAAATTTTAAGGAAAAGTTACTTATTGGATATTCTATTTCAATTTTAAAAAAAAGGAAAATGAGATGTGTTTTCTTGATTTATGCATGCCTTACACGTGGAAATGGCATTAAATGCCTATGCCCATAGCTAATCCTCATCTAGTTGCCCGAACTCTCAGTTTCTCCCATGTCTTCACCAATCCTCTCTTTCATTCATTCATTGTTATTCATCAGCCAGCGAATAGAGAGATGTCGAGAGCGCAGAGAGAGAGAGAGAGAGAGAGCAAGAGGGCCAACGGGAGAACGATGCCATGAAACTCGCCAAAGAAGTGGCTGGATTTTACACGCAACCGTAGATTCTGACTCAGGTGGGTCTTTAGAACCCCTTTTCCTCTTTGGATTTCTGACTTGGTGAGGGTTTAAGCTTCTGGAATCTTTAAGAAAGTAGAGATAATAGGTGAAGATTCTTCAATTCACCTACTGCATGATAAAATTGGTGTTTCCTTAAGCTAAACCAAGAGTTGCATATAATAAATCCATCCAGCTGTGTGTGTGGTTGCTGCACGTCGCTAATTTTCCTAAGCTGAAATCAGGGGAGCTAGTTTTTTTTAAAAAAAGGGGGCCTCGGTTCATTTGATTTTGTTTTTGTATGATGTGAATTTTTGCTGCTGAGTTTGGTGGGCTGAAAGCATAATTGTTTGGTTCTGAGTAAAACTCCCTCTGTTCCATTAAAATCTGAGAATTTAAAAGATTATTGAAGTGTTTTATGGCATAATATGTTGCTGTCCAGTTTCATTTTCTAAGGTGAAGAGCTGGTTTAAGCTAAGAAAAAGGCTTCATGATGCAAAAAGAGAAGCTTTTTCTGATTAAAGGAATTTCTCAAGTTGCTGGAAAATATATGTGCATGCGTGCGTGTATCAAATCTGCTTGGGCCCTTTTGATTTCTGGAATTAATTTTTAGTTTACCATGAAATGAATAATGAAGAGCGAATACATGTTAGATTTATTGTTGGATTTGCTGGAACTGAAACAGGGGTCACGATTTGGATGATTTAAGGCCAACGTATGAATGATATATATACATATATTCACGCGCAAGTGCATCTGTGTAAGGGCATATGTATATAATCTATAAATTGGAAGCATATATAAACATGCATGCGTGTTTGTTTACGTATTTTAAAATGTATATATATAGAAGCATGTGAGAAATAGTTGGAAGCAAAGAGGAAGTAAGATGTAGATATATATAGATACGTACAAACATTGGCTGTGAATGTGTATATGTATATATGTACTTTATAAATTGGAATTTGAAATTATGAGTTAGGGAATTGTTCTTGAAGGATTAAATGGTTCAAGTGTACGTTTTGCCACTGTTTGGCAAAAGTTTAATGAAATAACAAGAGGATATTGGAAATAGAACTTAAATTGAGGTGCTAATGAGTACTTAAATATATAAATGCATTTTATTAATCAAAGGAGAATGAGTTTAATATGTGGAAGCTAGAGAAATTTTGTGAAGCATATAAATGTATAGATATATGCATGGTGAGCTTATATATATACTGGAATGTTGGAATGTTAGAGCAGTAATTTAAATTATTAAGATTGTGTTGATGTTCTTAATTAACAAGTTATGTGGCTGTTATTGCTCAACTTTGGAAGAGAAAAGCTGAACTGATTGTGGAGTATTTAAGGAATGGAGATTTGCTATTGTTTTGTAAAGGTATAAGAGGATTCTTGGAAACGTTATTATGGTTACACAACAATATATGTATACATTTACACATGTTTCAGGTATAATGATGTCATGAAAATGTAAATATGATTGTTAAAGTTGAAAATAGTATAAGCACCAATATGTAATGTAAATGTTTTGGGAGTAAATGATGCTTAAAAGCTGATAAATCAATTTAAAAAGTGTTGGAAGGAATGTTTAAAGGTTTCTTTAGATCACCATTGAAAAGTTAATTGAGTTATGAGATGTTAGTAATTTCCATGGTCCTAACGAGTTTAATAATTGATTTGAAATATTTATCTACGATCATTGGACACTATGGAAGTGAGAATGAAAGCTTAATCAAGAAGCTCCTAATATGGAAGGAAAAAGAATTAAGGAAAGCAAAATAGGGAGATATTATTTTTCTTCATTTATCAACAAATATACATCTCTAATCCTATTTATGAGAAAGAGAGAGAAAAGCTTCCTTTTAATGGGTATAATGTACATACTTGCCACACAAGAAATAAGTCTCTCAAAATGTGGCCCTTTAAATGTTGAAAAATTCAACTGATGTGGGGTGTTGTGGTCATTTCAAATTTAGCAATCAGAAACTGAATTCTGGTTCAAAGGGTCCACACTGTGAAATGACTATAATGACCCTGATGGGTTTCAACCTTCAACATTGAAAAATTATACCTATTGGAATACTTTCATCTCTTTAATTTCAGGATTTCGATTCTCTCCACTTTCCATCTTAATTGTTAGATTGAAATTTGAGCAATTTGTATGTAACGTTTCTCCTACTTGGCCAACATCACATCATAAAATTATGACTTTAGATTTTTTACCCATTTTCTCTCCTTTAGCCTGGTGTAATACGTCAAGATATAGGACTAGATTTTTAATCTTATGAGTGATGCGAATCCTACCCAAAGTAAACAAATATATAGAGGATGATATCTTATACTTAGATTAAATTATTTATTTAGGTTGCCCATGTGGGTTGTATCATGGTCTAATTATAAGAGAAGAAAATATTAGAATATATATAAGCAATTTGGAAGCAAACAAATATAGAGAGAAGAAGAATCGAGAGACAGAGTGAATTGGCAACAATAATAATAGATGTTGTCTTCGTCGTTATTTGAGACGGAGGGGAGGCAAGTCTTCCCATGAAGGGACTGAAAGTGCCACGCCTACAAATAATTATGCATAAAAAACAAAGATAGTTAAAAAAAGGGATGATAATAATAGATGCGCAACATTGTCGAGAAGAAGCACTTTCACTACAACTTCCTATTATTTTTACATGAACAACAACCAAATTTTTCAAATCACGTAAAATGAATTGTTGCTTAAAATTAGTTAAACATAATAAATATGTAAGAAGCATAATTTTTTTATAAATATATCCTCATTTACGAAGATGATGAGATTGAGAGAGAACGAATGGGAAAAGAAATGGAAAAGAATGAGTCGGAAAAAAGTATGGTAGATATATAATTATAGATCATGGAGCAAATTTATCTAGAATTTTTCATTTAGAAACAATGTTGTTTCGGAAGTTTTTTAATAGTAGTGTTACCCCGAAAGTTTCAAAATAGAGCAAATTACCGTTGACTATTAAAATACTAATGTTAACCATTAAAAAATTGATGTTGACCACTACAAAAAAAATGAGTCATTTGTGGCGGTTATTTTGTAGCGGTTCCAAAAACCGCAACAAAATCTATAAATTGTAGCGGTTGTAAATTAATTTTCTGCGGAAACTAAGCGTTTGCAACGTTTGCTATTTAGTAGCGGTTTAAAACCGCGACAAAATGTGGCTTGAATGACCCGCCAAAATTGTAGGGAAACTTTGCAGCGGTTTTCTGAATAAAAAAGGGCCACAACTTTGTAGTGGTTTTGTTTACCGCTACAAAGTAAACCGATGCAAAATTGAAACGTCACGGATTTCCCTCCCATTTAGTAGCGGTTTTGCTAAAACCGAGAAGTGATCTTATTTTGTTACAAAGTAAACCGATGCAAAATTGAAACATCACGAATTTGCGTGTTTTCCGAGAAGTGATCTTATTTTGCAGCGGTTTGAGCAGCAGTTTTTCCAAAACCACTGCTAATTGGTAGCGGTTTTTCAAGAACCGCTGCTAACTCCTCACCCTATATATTCATCTTCCATTTTCTCAAAAAGGTCACATCGAAAGAGTTTCAAAAAGTAAAATAGAGAGATATCAGTCTATTGTTGAGCTAGAAAGGTATAAATTAAGTTTTTATTTTATATTTTGTTTTTTTTTAATTTATTTAAATTATTTTTTATTTTTTAATTTTTTAACTTTATTTTAATGTTTTTTTATTTTATTATAGATGTCTAGTCCCGATCCTACACGTAGGCCCGGTAAGGAGCCTATGATCCTGTATGAGGACATCCCGAAACAAAGTGGCGCTGAGGCCAATCCTGAGGAGCAGGAGTTTTCGGATGCTGGCGGCGCTGAGACCAATCCTGACAATACATATATCAGCGTCGAAGATTTTGATCTTCTAGATATCTCAGTCGAGGCGGCTGAGAACTTCGAGGATGAGGATATCGCCAGGGAAGAGGGATTCTCACGGCCTTCTGCTTCACGGTCCACTGGCTTTGAAGTGGACATTCAGGGTGAGTAGTTTAGATTTATATTTTGTATTCAAATTGATGAATTAATTTAATTTATAATGTTAATGTTGGAATGAAATGTGCAGATCTGACAGTGTGGCTGCAGAAGAGGAAGCTGGCATTGAGGGATGTTTCTCAGCTCGATGCTGGCCACCGGATAGTGGTACCATGGAATGAGCTGACACGGCTACAGATCGGAAAGGTCGGTTAGCTGTACCACCGCTACTGTCGGATCAAGGAGGGAACTACGGCCAGTTTGATATCAGCGCCGAGACGTGGAAGAGGGTGCGGAAAGAAGACAAAGATTAGGTTTGGAAGAATAAAGTTAAGGTATAATTTTAATATATTTCTTTAAATTAAGTTATTATTTTATTTTGAAATACTGACTAACTTTGATCTATTTTTTTTGCAGAATAAATTTGCTGTGCGGGATGCGCACAAGGACTATTCCATCTCAAAGATGGGAGAGGGGTGGAAGAACAGGCGAAATCGCTGTACCACTCGAAGAACCAGGATGGCACATGGACTACGAAGGAGGTGGCAGAAGACGTGCCTGACTCGGTCCAGCCCGAAAGCTGGGCAAGATTTGTCCGGTGGAGGAGGTCACCAAGCAGTATGGCTATCTCCAGGCAAGCTGCATAGAGCTGCGCATGCCAGACGATACCATACTGCAGGATTGAACCCATTCTCCTGCACTTATGCTGAGATGGTAAATCTAAAATTAAATTATCTTACTTGTTTTTTAATTGTTATTAAAATTCTTATATTATGTTTATTTAGGATGACGCAGCGAGGAGTGTAACATTCTAAATTTTATGCTTCAAATATAATTGAGAAATAATTATTTGTAAAAAAAAAAAA
>QFDD01002754.1:0-15730 GCA_006871305.1 Vachellia collinsii | reverse complement strand
TGGGGAGGCGAGTTGTGAAACCTCTAGGGGAGAGGTTATAACCTGGCTGCCAAAAGACCTCAGTGGGGTGGGGTGAGGTAGTCCGGCACCGTCAGGGACCCGGTGGGGTGAAGCCGTGCCGTTACAATGTGGACCGCGAGTCTCTACGCGCTGAGCTGCGAGAGGAGGTCCTAGGGCAGGTCGACGCTCGAGTGCACGCCCAGGTCAAGGCACGGGTGGAGGCCCAGGTGCAAGCCCAGGTGGAGGCCCATGCTTAGACACAAGCGCAGATACAGGCGCAGATGAAGATGTGGAGGCAGGTTGCCAACTCCATTATCCAAATGGCCTTTCACTAGGTTCAACCCGGCGTCGCTCCTCCGCAGCTCCCTCCGATGGTGTTGCCGATCTTCATGCCACCACCAGCTCAGTCTGATTTTAGCAGTGGTTTTGGCATCGGTTAAAAACCGCTGCTAAAAAACGACCGTTCGAAACTTCCTACAAAAGACTTATTTCGACCAGAAACTTATACTTTCTCACTTTCTTCTCTGATTACACTTCTGGTATCATTGTTCTTACGCCCTTTTCATTCTATGCAATGGATAAATCATGGATCAAGCTTCCTTGTACATCCCCACGATATTTGGCCGGGTTGAACCTCTTTCTGGATTTTGCTGACAGACACGACAAGGTTAACGGTAAAATTTCTTGTCCTTGTCCTAAATGTAATTTCAAAAAGTGGCATGTTAAAGATATTGTTAGGGAGCACTTAATAGTTAAGTCGTTCCCTCAAACTTATAAGTACTGGGTATACCATGGAGAAAATGATAATGTTGTTAGAGAATCTAGTCCTAGAATCTCACAAATAGGAGTGCAAGAAGATCTTACTGGGGAGGATCCCATCAATGATGCACTTCGTGATGCATTTGGGGTTCATGACGATGTAATCCCAAATGAAGTGCAAGGTCCAGAACCTCAGTACATGAAGAATGAGGAAGCTCGTGCTTTTTTTGAACTTATGGCTGAAGCCGACAAGGCTCTATATCCTAGGTGTGTGAATTATTCAAAATTATCTTTTTTAATTAAATTGTATCACATTAAGTGTTTATGTGGTATATCTGATAAGGGAATGTCGATGATATTAGAACTGTTAGTCGATGCATTCCCAGATGCAGCGATTCCTACTTCTTTTTATGATGCGAAGAAAATAATAAGTAGAATGAGTTTAAATTATGAAAAAATACATGCATGCCCAAATGATTAGCATGCTTTATTGGGGAGAGGATGCGATGAAAGAAATTTGCAAGCGGTGTAACACTTCAAGATACAAGCCGGAAGGAAAGGGGAGGAAGAAAAAGAAGAAGCCTGGGAAGATTTTGAGATATTTTCCTTTGAAGTCAAGGCTGCAACGATTGTATTTCTCATCAAAAATGGCAGAACACATGAGATGGCATGCAGTTGAAGCGAATCCAGATGGCAAGTTAAGACATCCGCACGATTCTAAAGGATGGAAACAGTTTGACAAAGAATTCCCAGATTTTGCGGTGGATCTGCGAAACATACGTCTTGCTCTTACGACTGATGGATTCAATCCATTCGGTAACCTTAGCACCAGTTACAGTATTTGGCCTGTTGTGTTACTTCCTTACCACTTGCCTCCATGGATGTGCATGAAGCAAAGCTCATTCATTTTGTCTATGATCATTTCTGGGAAGAAAGCACCGGGCAATGATATTGATGTCTACCTCCAACCGCTGATAAAAGAGTTGGTCGAATTATAGGCTGATGGGATTGAGACATACGATGCATATGAGAAGTCACTGTTCAACTTGCGTGCGGCTTTAATGTGGACGATAAGTGACTTCCCAGGCCTTGGAACGTTATCTGGGTGGAATGTACACACCGGACTTGCTTGTCCCGTGTGTAACTTTGACGCTGAGTCACTATGACTTCCATACAGTCGGAAGTGGTGCTTCATGGGTCATCGTTGATTCCTTGATCAGAAGCACAAGTTCATATTGCAGAAGAATCGTTTCAATAGAAAACAGGAAAGAAGAATCCCGCCACGGATTTTAAGTGGTTCCGATATTCTTAGTCAGCTAGATGCTGTTCATATTGAGTTTGGGAAGAAGGATGATGCAGATCGAGCAGGAAGAAGATCTCGTAGCACTTCAGAAGTTGATGCAGTTCAGCAATGGCGCAAGAGGAGTATATTTTTTAATCTACCCTATTGGAAGTTCAATATGCTACGCCACAGTCTTGATGTGATGCACATCGAAAAGAATGTGTGTGATAATATTCTTTTCACTTTGCTGAACGAATCTGGGAAGTCGAAAGATCATCTCCGAGCTAGGAAAGATTTACAGTCCATGGGAATTCATCAGGATGCTTGGCCAGACGATAATGATAGGTTTCAACCAGCAAAATTTACCTTAACGAAGCCGAACAAGATGTATTCCTCTCGACGTTGAAGAAAATTAAGGTTCCTGATGGATATTCAAGCAACATATCACGGTGCATAGATTTGCAGTCTCGAAGGGTAGTCGGATTAAAGAGCCATGACTCGCACGTCATTATGCAACAGTTACTACCGTTGGCACTCAAAAACACACTGCCTCTAGATGTGTCGACGGTGTTGGTGCAGCTTTGTTCATTCTTCAGGAAGCTGTGTGCGAAGGTTCTTGTCCCCGACGAGTTGGATCAACTGCAAAAGCAAATTTTTCTCACATTATGCCATTTGGAGATGATCTTCCCTCCCTCGTTTTTCACTATTATGGTCCATCTCACCGTTCACCTTGTTGAAGAGGCAAAACTCGGTGGGCCAGTTCAATATCATTGGATGTATCCCATGGAAAGGTAAATGTGGCTTACAATTGTATCGCATGCATTATTTACACACACATCCATAGGTCACTACTAATCTTAATGCTATATATATACCTATTACAAGTTTTTAGGGAAGTTGAAGTCATATGTGAGGAATAAGGCATGGCCAGAGGGTTCAATAACAGAATGTTATATAGGAAATGAGGTCCTCAACTTCTGCTCAAGGTACTTTGATGACATTGAGACATCTTTCAACCGTCGTCCTCGTGTTTATGATTGCCCTGATGATGTTGGTCCGTCATCATCGACTAGTTTGTTCCCTCCTGTTGAGAGACCAGTTAGAGGACATCAATACTTTAACCTCACTTCTAATGAGATGCTGCAAGCACACAGACATGTCCTGATCAACTGCAATCAAGTTGATCCTTTCATTCAGTGAGTATAATCAACACTAATTTTTAATTTTATAAATTCTTATCATATATCAACTTATATCATGCTTAATCATAATAGAGAGTTCCGAAGTTATGTCAAGCGTCAACTACGTATCCGAACACAAACATCCGTTGAGGTTTATAGAAGGGTGCATAGAGAATTTCCTGGTTGGTTTGCATGCCGAATACGCAATGACGACAACTCCTACCCAGTTGATTTGACATGCCTTGCAATGGGCCCCCTCCAGTATGCAAAACGGTTTACTGCATACAACATTAACGGCTTCAAGTTCTGCACAGTTTCACGCGACCAAGGCTCTCTCACCCAGAATTCTGGAGTCTTTGGCACTTTTGGCACAAGAAGTTATGCGAGCAACAAGGACGGTGACATGCATATCGGTGGCGTCCCCTACTATGGGAAATTGGTCGATATAATCGAAATGAATTATCAGGGGCATTTTACCGTCACATTATTCAAGTGCTCTTGGGCAAATACGACAACCTCTCGTGGATTCACTACTGATGAGTTGGGAATCGCATCTGTGAATTTTTCAAGACTCATTCACACAGGTGACTCTCCAGACGATGAGCCATACATTCTAGCATCAGAGACACAACAGGTTTATTATGTGGAGGACGAGAAACATAAAGATTGGAGTATGATCGTTCATCTTAAGCCTAGAGATCTTTACGACATGGGTAATAGCGATGAGCACATTGTCTATGAGGCGGAGCCATTCCATCCTACTGATTTTGAAAACTTCTTCCCCGAAGGAGATGAAGATTTACCACTTGTCAGGGCGGATGATGCGGAATAAATAATTCAGGTTAGTAATATATATAGATCCAACTTTGTTTCAAGCATTTTCTTTTTTTTTTTCAACAAAATTTATTAGTAGCGGTTTTAAACTGCTACAAAGTGACATAAACCGCTACTAAAAATAGTGACATAAACCGCTACAAATTAAACCGTTGCAAAAAAAACCGTTGCAAAAAAGCGTGACCCAAACCGCTGCTAATTCTTATCAGACATCCTATAAATACCTTTCCACCCCCATTTCTTTTCCACCCCTCTTTTCTTTTGTCCCGCTCGCTGTGCACTCATTTTTGAGTGGTTTGGAAAGCTTCTGATGTGTAGTTTAAGTTATAGGTATTCTTCTTAACCCTTTGTGTTGTTATTGTATTTATTTAATGCTAATTGTCAAATTATGCATTTGTTTATTTAATTTATTAATATTGATTATGCTGAAATAATCTTTTTTTTTTCTTTTCAGGCACTTAAATAACTGCAGCAAATAATATATGTTATTTGATTATTAGTACTTCATTTTAATTAATTATTCATCTATTATAAATTATAAATTAATTTATATAATTGTAATAAATTTTTTAATAATTAAAATATTATTCAGAATAAAGTTTGTTTTTTTTAAAAATTATTATTATTTTTGTAGCGGTTATAAATCTTACAGAGAGAAATAAAGCGGGATTTTTAAATTATTCATATTTAAATTTGGAGCGGTTTTAAACCGCTGCAAATTGTTGGCGGGAATTTTTAAATTTGGCGCTAAACCAATTTTCAATTTGAACATTAGCAATGGTTAAAAACCCGCTACAATTTTTTGTCACTCATTTTTAATTTTGTAGCGGTTTTGTTGAGCGCTACAATATTGTTAATTTCTTTTTCCGTAATTAAATTTTAGTAGCGGTTTTTATATCCGCTACAAATTCTGCATCGTTTCCATTTGTAGCGGTTATTAAGCGCTGCAAGTTAGTAGCGGGTTTTCTTGCATGTGCATCGGTTCACTAAAACCGCTACTAAACCTGTTGCCACGGTGAGTTTTGCAGCGGTTTAGTGAACCGCTGCAATATCTCCTAAAGCGGTTAATAACCACTACAATGACAAGAAATAACCGCTATAAAATCACCATTTTTTTGTAGTGATTTGATCATTACGAATCATATCTCTTCTAGTATGGCCACATATTTATTTCAACATTTTCATCTCAGTCACCCCAACTTTATGCTCATGTCCATTTAAAGCCCATCATTCACTACCATATAACATTGCTAGCCTTATAGCTATACGATCAAAGTTTCCTTTTGGTACTTTTCGATTACAAATAACTTCAGTAGTTGGCCTCCATTTATACCATCCAACTTGAATTATCTAATTAAAATTACCATCAATTTCACCATCTTGTTGTATAATTGATCCTAGATATATAAACTTTCTCAATTGTAGAACAATTTGATCCCCAATGTCACATCCAAATCACTTCCAACTTATCTCTTATTAAATTTGTAATACATATATTATGTTTTGCTCCTACTCAGACTAAAGCCCATTAACTATAAAATCCTTCTCTAAATCTCAAGTTTAGAGTTAATTTATTCCTTGATTCGGCCGAAAGAACTATATCATCCTTAGGGATCTCTTCTATGATTAGCTCAGTTAGAACATCCAATATTAGTTTAAACAAATAAGGGCTCATAGATGATCCCTGATGTAAACCAATCTTTATAGGAAAGTCCTTTGTCTCACATTCAGATATTCTAACACTGGTTGTTACCCCTTTGTACATGTTCTGAATGACTTTAATATAAGTTACACGCACCCTTTTTTTCTAAAGCTTTCCAAATGACATCTCTAGGCACGTGATCATAAGCTTTGTATGACCCATAACTTAATCCCCATGTATTTATTCTTATAGACCGGAACTAATGTAATTTTCTTGTAGTCATCAGACATTTTATTGGATATTAAAATTTTGTTGAATAACTTACAAAGTCACAGCACACCCATTTCATCCAGACATCTCCTAGCATCAATAGGAATCCCATAAGGACCAATAGCTTTATCATTTTTCATTTTTTTAAGAACTTCCTTAACCTCTTACATATTATTAATATCACCATCTTGAAGTCAAGCTTTACCTTCTTCATCCTTTATACATCTTACTTGATCCAAATTTGTACGTGAGAGCATATTTGAAATTCCAAACAATACCGTCCTCCACTCTGCCACCATGGTACCTTCGCCTAAAAAAATTAATGCGCGCCAGGAAGGGGTCGAACCTTCGACCTTCTGCTTAGGAAACAGACGCTCTATCCACTGAGCTACAGGCGCTGCCTTTGATAGTTGACCAGCATAAAATAATTTCTTGTAATTTTTTTGAGTTCAAGGCCTAAATCTAGCCGTCTGGGAAGGTGAGGTGAGCCAAAAGCCCAAAATCGAGTTTCTAGCGGCAACGCAAGGCATATCGACACCAGGAACAATTTTTTTTAAAATATTTATTTTTTTGGCGTATAATTTTTTGTATATAATAACTTATTATGTGTGAATATTTTGTTTCCATCTCATCATAAGATATTTTGTAAAACAATAACAGATGAAATAGCATGTTAAAATTAATTTTATTATCTTTTAAAGATTATATAAAATTATTTTATAATATATGAGTGAAGTGATACATTTTTGTGATTCAAACATTTTAAAAAATGGTTATTTCAATATACATATCATAAATAAAAGGAAAAAAAGCATAAATAAATTAAGGATACTTATAATTTGTTCTCATCTCCTTCCCTTTTAAATCAGAAAAGAATTACTAAAAAATCTCTTGTGCCCTCTTCAACCTTTAAACTAAGAGTGTGTTTGGTTTGAAGGGAAGGGATGGCAGAGAGGGGGATCACTTTGTTTGGTTTGGTTAAAGGGGAGGTGAAAAAGGGATTTTTAATGATCCGTTGTATGATTTAAGAGGGGAGGGAAGAGAATGAATGATAGTAATTTACTATTTTACCCTTAAATATTAATTATATTTTTATTTATATATTATATAAATTAATTTATACATTAACATTAATTAATGCATTAATATTTTTATTTATCCTGTGATATTATATTTTGAAAAAATAATAATATATTTTATTTTTAATTAATTTGTATAATATATTTTTTAATTATAATTTTATGATTTTTATTTTTTATTAATTTAAGAATAATATATTTTATTTATTATTTATTTTGTTAAAATATATTTTTATTTATAATAACGTATTTTTTATAAATTAGTTTTATAAAAATATATTTTATAATTTTATTTTGTTTTTATAATTTATTTTTAATTAAAATTATATAATTAATATTTTTAATTAGTTTATAATAATATATTTTTATTTTTATTTTATTGCAGTATATTTTAAATTATAATATAATTTTTTCTCAAAAGCATTAATGGAATAAGAGAAAAATTGAAAGGTTAAACTTGTCAAAAAAATTTGGATTCCCTCCAAAAAACCCTAATTTGAAGGGGAGCCAAAATGGAGTTTAAAAGGAGAGGGAAAAGTAAATTTGAGCTTCCCTCCCCTCCAAAATTTTGAACCAAATGAGGGGAGGGAAGCATTTTCCCTTCCCTTCCTTCCCCTCCTCTCCAACCAAACACACCCTAAAAGTTTAAAAAAAATTTCTTCTAACCACACCTACTTTTAATTAATCTCATCTCCCCTTTCTTACGTGTAACCGAACAAGGCCTAACAGTCGTAAAAAATGGAAATGGCTGTTCCTACTTTTTTCTTTTTGTTTTAACTTTTGGTCATCATCAACATCACACCATGAATCAACGGGGGTTTGTCCGAGTAGTAAGCGGCTCGGTGCCGCTTAAGCAAGGTCTCGGGTTCAAGACCTGGTGTATGTAGAAAACCCCCGCTGGGAGACTCTCCCACCACTACCAGGTGCGCGACGCGGATCGGATCCGGATGTAGTCGGGGCAAAGCTCTGGTGAACTGGGTGGGTAACCAAAAAAAACATCACACCATGAAACTTCGTTCAAAAGGCAATCAAAATCAGTTGCCTCCAGCCTCGAAGGTACGCGATCATCCTTGCAATTGCATATTCTTCAGAGAGCAACATGCAGACATGTTTCATGCAGGGATTGATTGATATATGAATGAATTTGAAATCTGATATGAACACAGCAATTTTAAATTCAAATTGAATGAATATGACGATTTTAAAAGCCCAATTCTTGTATAGAAGTCTAGATTCAGCTAACCCGAAAAGGAGAAAAGAATTCCATTAAAGACCAGCAGCAGTACAAATTGTTTGCAAATTCAGAACTCAGAAGTACCCAATATGAACTGGGTAACGAGATTTGTTTTGGATGGTTCCGGCTCACCCTTTCTCCCCCAAGCTGGAGAAGTTCAAAAATTGCGGCCAGAAAGAAAAATCAGGGAAAAGGGAAAACACTCCTCACCATTTTCGTTTTTATTCACAAAATTGAGCATCTCGCGGGGAAAAGGAACCAAGCGCAGGGAACCGGAGAAGCGTTTCTGGACTACAACACAAGCTTATTACAGGACACTAACAAAAATAATGTCTAGGAATTGCAGGGGAAAAAGGCAGGACCCTCTCTGCCTTGAGAATGAAGTTCAAAAAAGAAAGGAAGCGACTTACAGAGCAATGTGGTATATACACAAACTAACTCTAAGCGTCAACGAAGGCAGCAGGATCCAAAGGTCTAACAGTATCTGGAAAATCTGATCTCTGTCCGGCGAGAGAGTAATAGGCAAGGATGTGAGCTGGATGCTCCACCAATACAAGCTCGCCAGCAGGATTATTAACGCCGACTCGCCTGGAAGGAATGAGCTCAATATTCCAAAAAGGGCGAGCCATGGCCAAAAGATCTCGCCCAGATGCAGAGACTCCATAACCTTGCACCCATAGATACCTGAGGGAAGTGAGTCGCGTGGCGGCAACGGCCAGTGCATACTCACTGAAGAAGGCGCAGCCCCTCATTTCCAGTTTCTGAAGGCTGGGGCAGCCCCTTGAGAATTCCAAGAGCCCTGCATCCGACTCCCCCACATACCCCAGCAGCATCCATCTCACATTTTGGCTGTATTGCCCTATGTAACCCAGACCCACATCCGTCAAACCACCAGGTCTCAAATACAGCGCAAATCTCCTAAGCTTGTCACACCCCATCAGCAAAGCCCTCACTCCGTTGTCCAGCGGCAAGTCCGTTATTCTCTCTTCCCTGTCCAACAGCACAAGGCGGAAATCGCTCAGCTTTTTCAGGTGAGCCCCAATTTGCTCCAGAGCCGCATTCGTGATATCTGATACATACACTGCCAGATATTCTAGTTCTGGACAGCCCTGCGACAGAGCAATTAATCCTCGCTGGGAAACAACCCCTTCTTCATCCTCCATTCCCTGATCATCATCGCCTCGTTCAATCCTCAGCCTTTTCAGCTTCTTGCAATATTGAGCAAGAACCTCTAATCCTCTGTCTCCGATTACATTCCTTGACTGTCCATCAGGGTAAAAAGGTTATCAATATATGCAACCATGGTTATTATTCTGGATTCTCAGTATATAGATGCATGCTGTTTGCGTGTGTAGAAAAGTTATCAATTGACAGGTGTAGGCAAATGGGGAAGCAAAGCAAGATAAATAGAACACAACAAAAACGAAGATTATAACATTCATTGCAATGATTTGAAATAAGCAACTTGAAATGAGAAACATCTCTTGGAACTAACCTCAAGGATTTCCAAGTTTGGGCACCTTCGGATTAGCATGCAATGATCCTCTGTATCCAGCATCGCATAGAGGAGATCCAACTTTTTGAGCAGGGATGCAAAGGGAAAAACAATCGGCATTTCATTCTTTCCTATATACGTTAAACCCAATCGATTTAACTTCGCTGGTAATGATACGGTGGAGTACTTGTCTGGATGCTCATTGTAAGAACCCCCGCAAAATTCCTCTAGAGCAGTTGAGTGTCGAAAGAAGTTTACGAGATCCAAGATTTCACAGTCAGTAATTTTCACAGAGACTAGATTTGGGCAATTTTTAGCTATAAGTTCAAGGTCTTGAATCTTGACATTGACAATATCTGTCAAGTAAAAATTTAGAGCCTCAAGAACTGTATTATTTGTGGCAAGCTGATGTAGCCATTCGCCATTCTTCTCAATAATTGAGCTCTCCTCCAAAAACAAAATTTTTAAAGCTCTACACAATGGCAAAAATTTCAATTAGAGTCATGCTCATCCATAGCAGGCATAAATTCAGATAAGAATCGGCTCAGGTTGACATAATGAAAACATTCTCATACACGGTTAACAGAATAAGGTCAGAAGCTTAGTGTTGAAATGCAGTAAGATGTCATCATAGTTGTGTACGTGATCATGGAAAGAGAAAAGGAAACTAGACGAGGCTATAAATGATGGCATGTGAATTCAGTGAACAATAGTAGCAACAGATTGCCTCTAAGCTGTACAACTTTACCATTTGCTCATGCAAAATATACAAAATTAAGATGAATGATTTTCATTAAAAAGAAACAGCACACAAGCGAAGCATTGTAAGCAGTAATCTTCTTAAAGAATATAAACTTTATTTTGATCATTCACCGCCAATGACGCTAAAAAAATGGTAACGAGAGGCTTGGAAGAAAAAATATCAAGATGAATGAAGGAAAATGAAAGTTGGAAGTAACTCAAGGAATTAACTATTCACAAACAAGATGAGAAAATATTCAGAGATAATAAGTTGAATGTATTAACCAAACCAGTTTTAAGCAATAAAGAGAGGTCATCCACACCATAGATATGAGAGGTCAGATATACATTTAAAATTTTGAAAATAAACAAGGGTAACCAATTCACGTCATATAGTCACAATTAGACAACAGCAAGTTTCTACTAAGTATGGTTATAACATACTTGAATTTCAGGGCAAAAGGAATAAGATGAGCTTGAATCTTTCATGCAACATATATAGTTAAAGATCCAAGAGTACAAAATAAAAACATAGTCAAATGATCTCCCACGTCTCTTCCTTAGAAATTAACTAGGGTTCTAACTCCACAAATACAACCTAAGCTTTCCCCCTGAACATGCATGGAAGATTAATTTAGTAAACACAAAGCATGGCCTTGGTTTGTCCAGTAAAGAATTGATCACCTTAACAATAATAGCTTCTATAATAATGTTCCAGACAAATGAGCCCGTTAAGATTGTGTGTAAGATTCACATAAACCTACTTTGGTGACAAATTATCATAGATCAGATGATAATTAGTGTAAATAGAAAGTAAATTAAATTAGAAAATGCATTGTCCTCATCAACAGATGAGTTGGCAGAATCGGCTTATTCTTAGGGAAGGTAGGCTTCCAACCACGCAATTTAAACTGCAACGTAATAGCAACAAAAAAGGTTTGCAAATCAAACAACACCACCTGCCATGGCTCACAACAGCATCTAAATGTATTTCGCCGAGATTTGGAACCAAGAGACAAAGGTTGTGAAAATGCAGTCCAACTGCATGAAAATTAGATTACAGAATCAAAGACATCAACGAAAGGATACCATTCAGAGAGAAAAAGTACTCGAACTCTCAAACTACTACATTCACAAGTGAGATTTTGATACATGCTCAACTGGATATGTAACAATTTCTTCCTCCTCTAACCGTAGAACCAGGTAAGTTGCCTAGCTCACAGGTTAATTTATATTAAGCACAAAAGGCACAAATTCATCTAGATGGGCAAGGCACAACCAATCATGATTTCATAGTTGAACTTGAAAGTTGAAATTGATTAACTTAAAGGAACTCACCAAATATGAGCAAAAGAGAAAGAAAATCCAGTAAATTTCAATTATAAGCCTCCAAAGTCCGAACTATATGGAAACGACTAGTCAAGTTTACCTGCAAGACCGGCCAATATGGTAAAGGCCATCCGTGGAAAACCCAGAGCACTTGTCGAGTTTGAGAGCTTGCAGGACATGTCCCCGAGATCGAGCAAGAAGCTCAAGATCCGAATCCTTCACAATCATGCGCCGAAAGTGGAGCGACTTCAAGCAATCGAAATATTCAGCAATCTCCTTCACCCAAGGCGTCACGTAACCTCCCCAATCCTCCGGTATCAAATTGAACATCGCCGCTCTCGGCTTCCCTTTCAGCTTCAGAGACTCCAGGTGGGGAAATCTTCGCCGCAGACGGTCCGGGGTAGTCGTGTAGCACAGAGCAATTGTCACGTGCTTCCGCGTCAAGGAATCAAGCTCGTACCATCGCCGGCAAACTTGAGAAACCGCATCCCGGTCTTTGGGGTCATGAATATAAGGCATGACACAGTCGAGCACGACATCGGACAATCGAGCACACATTCTGGTCCCGTTTCGGTCCTCCTTATCCATAGAAAGATTTGTGATTATACAAAAGAATTTAGAAAATGGTTGGAAGCGCCAAAAATTTCACGGCCAGAGCCGAAGAAAGTGGATTTCACGATTGAACTTAAAGAAACAATTCAAAGATCTAAACCTGACGATGGAGATCGGTTCAGAAGTTTCAGAATTCCACTGTCACAAGTAGTTCTAGGAAGCAACTAAAATGAAACGTAAAAATCAGAATAGGCGCAGGCAGATCACTAGACGGAGAAGCAACAGCGGCGGACCGTCGCACTTTGAACTAGGGACAGCACAACAACCATAGCGCCGCAAATTCAAGATACGTGGAGGGCGCAAAAGGGTTCTGGCAGGAGACAGGACAGGGAAGAGAGTTGGGCTTAGTTAACGATGGGGTTGAGGAATATCAGGCAGCGAGTTTTGCACGGAAGACGGGCCAATCGGATGGGGAATGAATCGCAGGCCCGACCAATAGCAGGGGAAGGGAGCAGCGAGTTACTGCAGCAAAAGTCGAAGCGGAGCACATGGTGGGAAGCGGCTAACTGACGGTTGAGATCGAAGGAATGGGGAGAATCGGACGGCAGCGGCGAGAACAGTTTGAGAGAGAGGATTGGATCGGACCATAAGTGGGGGGCATACGAATCACAAATAGAGGTGCGGAGTTTTGACCGTTTTGGTGGGTAACAAAAGATGCGGAAGCGGAAGGCGAAGGTGAAAAGGATGACGGTAGCAGTAGAGCCGGCGGGCACAGGACAGGGACCCAGAACTCGCCCCGCGCTTTACCAATGGTTGGTCAAAGAGGGCCAAATTAATGTATTTGTTTGCTCTGGCAAAAGAAAAAATCTATTGCTGTGACATATTTCTATTATAACCAACATGATGATGATTTATATCCCGACGGATCTCATTGTAATCGTTGGAGCTCTTGGCAACCTGCCAACATATTATTCGAACGCAAGCAATTTGGGGGTGGGGTGCGAGGGACTTGAAATGAAATGTGTTGGTGTGTAACAGAAGTGGCAAGCTTTGTGCCTCACGATCGATCAAGCTTGCCGAGACATGTCACAATCAGGAGCAAAGCAAAGTGAAATGGGGTGATTAAGTATTTGTGGGAGGGTGTTGCTTTTGCAGTTCCCCAATCGGCCAATCCCAGGCAGCGCGTTTACTTTTCTTTTTTCTTTTTTTTGACTTGCAAAGCATAAAGCCATCAGATGCCACCCACATTCGTCAAAGTATTATGGCAATCCTCTCTCTCTCCCCCCCTATCTTTCGATTGAAGCAAGCAGAGGATCATAATGATTAGACTGAATTACTTACCCATCACCCTCATTATGACTTCTCGAAAAAAGTTGTATTCGCTATTAAAACAGTTGGCATAACATTTGGGGCATAGCAGACAGAAGTGACAAGGAGTCATGCACGTTCGGAGCCAAATTGATGGGGCAGAGCAGGAAGAAGTGGTTGGTGTTTGTCACCTTTGAAATTCCGGTCACCACAAAGCCCTCCATCTCTTGCTGCTACCACACTCCATTACTCACTTCATCATATACCATTCGATTTGTGGGGACCCTCCCTACAATGGCGCCCGCATTGCAAACAAAAGTCGAGCGCAACACACACACATGCATGCAATCAATTCTTTCTCCGCCGCCAATTATATATGAGAGATCCGGTGAACATACAGGGTCGTCGAAGCATGTACAAGCTGGGCCCTTTTCTCTTGCAGATTCGCATGCACACAATAATATGTTATATTCCTTTTACATTCCTCACAGCTATTTTTTTATTGAAATCAATCATCGTCATTAAATATATATACCCTTCATTATGGAAATTCAAATATTAATCTATCATATTGTAAGTACTTTGTGAAAATGGGGTGTCAAGTGCCCTTCAATTTTACGGTCATTTCCAAAAAAAATTTTTTTTTGTCATTTGAATCATGAGATTATCTATAAAATAAGAGAAATTTTAATATCTTATAGATAAAAAATAATTATATTTTCAATTTTTTATGATTTTTTTAAAGATAAACACTCATAAGTTGAGAATAAGGTTGATGTTTTCTAAAGTATTTATCTTTAAAAAATCATTAAAAAATAAAATTTTTTACACATAAAACATCAAAATATGACTCATTTTACAGAGAAGTATTGAGGCATGGGAAGTGCAGCTGGCACCGAAACTCGTAACTGCTCCCTCGTAGTAATGAACAATTATATTTTGAACGGTAGAGTGTTTAATTTGGAGCAAAACGATGATAGTTGAGGTGAGGATGTCCGCACTCATTAATGGCGGGGCCTTTGATAGTGATGCAACATAGGGACATCAGTACGTCCCTTTACCCCTCAGCTCCGATGCGGCTCTCAGTGCAAAGCTCCGTCCGCCCATCGCCATTCACCAATTCCTGGGGATGAAACTTCAGACGGCATCGTTGGAAAAACTTTGAAAGATGCTCATCCGAGTTGATAGGGTTCTCCATTCATCTAAAACCAGTGGCGCATGTTTGCCCCAGAATATCAACCCTTCCATTCCCTTTTGTCTTGTTTCTTTACCCAATTTATGACCTAAATATGTATATATCCAATCACACTCGCATACATGGTCAAAGCATAATGATAAAATAAAATAATAGAAAGGAAAGGGGGGAGATAGCAATACATCAAATCTTTCACTTGATTCATTTCACCACTTTCTCGTCGACTAATCATTCACTTTAGTTTTCGCTATTCCTTCTATCCTTAATTTACATAAAAGCTGAATCGCATCCACACCCAATGGTGATGGTGTGAATGCCTTCACTTAATTTCTTTTCCTTTCGAAAAACAAATAACGGTTGCAACGTGGGATAGCACAATGCCAAGGCATACAAATTATCTATATATATATATATATCAAATTATAATTTTAAAACTATTATCTCATGAATCAGCATTGACACGTTTCCCCCTGATTGGTTTTATTGGAGCCCTGCTGCCTACATATTGGAACTAAAAGAATTTCTAATGTAGACAAGGTTCCTGTGGACTGAAGCAGCCGAAGGGAAGAAGACCTAAAGTGTAGAGATCGCCCTGAAATTCATATGGACATCTGCCAAAATGATGCTCTCACAACTAAACGCCTGTCATTTTCGTTCCATCCATCAAGATATCCCATTTCCGACTTTCGAGCCAAACGGGATTGCCATTGCTGCCAAAACGATGTCGTTTAAAGCACATACTTGGCATGTAACAAACCAGAGAGATATATCATATAATCATCAACAAAACCTACATCTTCCTTTGTGCCACCTGTGACGGTAACTAATG
>QFDD01002753.1:0-19264 GCA_006871305.1 Vachellia collinsii | reverse complement strand
ACAGGGTAACTTCTATCGTTTGTGTAACTCCCTGCTTATGTGGACGTCAACTCAACGACAACGTAACCCATCGCTACTTATCTGTTATCTGTGTACAGTATACGTGTGTACGTTGTAAGTACTTCTATAAACATTAATAGGTCGTTTGGTTCACATGATTTTATTAGAATGTAATAGAATAATATTACCTAAAATTTGTTTAGTATATTATTAAAAAATTATGAGAAAAAATTCATATTTTATCTTAAAAAAATAAGAAAAATGTAAAATAAACTATTCTGTTAAGTTTAAAAATGAAGAATATAAATATGTAAATATTGCTTTATGAAATCTATAAGTACTCAAATGTTAATTCATGCAAGTTGTAATCCGAATTGCATAATCAAAGCTATGTAATAGGGATTATCTAATTTGATATAATCGGTTGTAATTAGGACTACATTCAATTACAGTACTATGCGAACCAAACAATGTAATTAATAAAATGCATAAGGATTACACGCAAGGTTCAAAAAAGACTAGGCATTGAATTGGTAGAGCCAGTGGGTCAAGGGTTAATGGGTCAGATCGGGGTCAAACCGGGATCAGATCAATCATATTAAAATAATGATATTTAATTAACAATATTAAAATATAATACTTTTAATAATGTTTAATTTCAAAATATTCATCTTTATCAGTTAAAATCTTTTAGTCACTGTAATTAATAATCATTCATAATAAAAAAACATCATTAAAATTCATTCATTAACCATAAAACGCTAAGAATCAATCATAAAAAAACCATGTTTGCAGTAAAAAAAAGAGGAAAGGAAGAAACGCCATCTAGTTCTTCCTTTTGTAACTAAATATTAATAGAAACAGTAAACAAAAAAAAGAGAAATTACATTAAGGTCCTACACAAGAAAATTAATATCAGAAAGGTCTCAAATGTTGCTATTGATAACTCATTCACTTGCCAATGGTGATCTTTTACTTGTTAATAAAAACCTTTTGAGATCTTTCTAATATTAATTGTTTTACATGGGACCGTAACGTAATTTTTTTTTTAAAAAAGAGCAAAGGAAGCATATAATTTTTTTTAAAAAAATATATGATCCAGTCAACCCGATTTTTTATCGGGTTGAAGGCGAGTTGACTGTGTTGATCCAAGTCAACCCGCCCTCCCGTCTAATACTGAATTGGACTGGACCATAGACTGATTCACCGGTCGGTCTGATTCGATTTTTTGTTCTTTAATTACATGTAATATTCTTTTATGTAATTAAATTAAACGGGCCATAAGAATACCAAAATACCAGTAATTGTGTACTGTGACATTTTGAGATATTGTCCCTGTTTAGTCTCACATAGGCACAATATTTTGTTCTCATGTAATCTCATAGTCATCAAAGTGAAAGATCACGCATTGATTACATATATAGCCTTCATTTTGAACGAGTTCAATCGATGTGAGATTTGAGCTCACTCTGCTTACTGAGTCTCCCTTCCCCTTTCACCCAATCAAGGTCTCTTAGGTTGTTAGAAATCTAGCTTGGCATGACATATACTCTCTCTCTCTCTCTCTCTCTAATAAAAGTAATAGTGTTGTGTTTTTAAGAATTTGGTTAAGGTGTTAATTAAAGTGATGAACTCCCTCAATCTATTAGATTTAAATCATTTAGAATTGATTCTGGATAGTCAAGATCTGATTTTTTTTTAAACTACCAATTTTTTATAAAAAAAAAATCATTATTTAAAAATACGATAATTAAAAGATTAATTTTATTTTAGATTTTATACCCATTAAAATAAGTTTTTCATACAAATAAAAAAATACAAAAATCAAATCTAAATCATCCAAATTAGATATAAATGATCCAGATTTGATGAGTTAGAGAAGCTCATCACTTTTGACGAACACTCTACCTAATTCCTATTTTTACAGCACCTTATCCTCTTTGCTTTGGAAGGGCGAACTAAGCAATGCACAAGAGTAGGTACTTTCGGTTTCTAATTTCAATAGTTTATCTATTTTATTTTCCTGTGATATCGATTATGAAATAAAATAGAAGCAGCGCTTGCAAACATTGCTTAATTGTCTTGAATATTTTTGAAGGGTCAACTGGAATTTCTTCTGAATTAGTTACTGTTATATATTAAAAACCCAGCACCCATTAAGAATTTCCCACTTTTTTTTATGATGAAGAAACTAAGATACCAGGTAAATCCTTAGTCATAAATGCGCGTGGAATGGAATTGAAGTTTCTTTTTCACAAATAAGGAACATACTACACCCAATTGTTGTATCAATCCTGATATTATTAATTTTTATTGGCTTAAAGTATACATGCTACCTTAGTTAACTTTTTAAAAATTAAAAAAGTTCACTAAATTATTAAAAAGTTTGTTGAATCTATTTTTAAAAATTAAGAAAGTTAAATAAATTATTAAAAAGTTTGTTGAATAAGTATTTTCCGTAAAATGAAATATAAGAATAAAGAATAAAAATTGTATATTTTCAATCTAAGAGATCAAATTTAAATGATTTAAAGTACGCTTTACCCTTTAATTGGACAAGTATCAGGCAAGGCAACGAGTTTACTCTCGTAGCACCACATGTGAAATCCGATCAAGTGTCAAAACTCGAATCAATAGGAAGGACGCACTTTGATAAGCTCAAATATGATTAATCAGTGAATTTGATTGAAGTCCAATTCATTCATCATTGATCTGCAGAAGACTTCGTTGTTTCTGTAACTTCCGCATATTCTGCCTCTTAATTCCATTTCTAAAGGACGTGCTTGCTAGACATTGTTTTTCTTCGCAGATAAAATTCGACTTTCCCTCCTCAGTTGATTTCCTTGTCAGGTACTCCGCTGCTTGCCCCTGAACTGACACCATTTAAACACAATTTGCAATGAAAAAAATGAACACCATAAAAGCTTAAGATTGCATAATAGTTTCAAGATAAATCTTTCAAATGAGATGTTGACAAGCTTGACTCATAAGTAATATAAACAAGCACAGAGAACAAGATGAAGAAAAGGAAGCTCCCTCATCTTTTAATTATCAACAGCGATTTGCAGACAGACATAGGGCATACGAGATGAGTAACAAATAACGAAAAAGTCAAGGAACCTTGCCAAGAAAAAGATAAAAAGCATTTAGCAGGCTTATAGATCATAATAGTAATTATATTTATCATTATCAAGATACAGTGAGCAGTACTTAAGCTTCCTAATATTTGTGAGATGTGCAGACAGTGAAGTGGAATTTTAACAAAGGCATGGATATCACTTGTCAGATTAAAAATTCCATTTCCTGCTCTCTAGGTGCATCTCTTATTCTCGTTTCCTCTGAATCTAAAACACACCTGTCCAAACCCCCTAGTCTATTGTTGACTCCTCTCATTACAGCTTTTTTCCCTTTAACTAAGCACATATCTACATTAATATATTATGTTTGAAGCATTTAGAGATGACCAAAATTAGGCCTTTTCCTTTTTAAGCACAAGTTAAAATTACCTAATAAGCACAGTTTGCTCTCTTTAAAGCATGATTAGGTATTTCACAACTCGAGAGTGTAACAGTTTAGATTAAGGGTTCAATTAAATTTATATCAGCTGATGCATATCCATACAGTAAAACTGTAGAAGAATGCATAGCCTTCAAGCCAAATGGACGCTCAATACTCATCTCAAGACTACGTTATTGATTCCATCAAAGATTTTATACAAAGCAACCAAATTAACAGTGCTAGATGTACTCTGTAATAAGAGCACTGCAGCAACAATGCTCTCATTGACGAGCGAGGTTCTCTACAATGCAGCGCAAACAGCAATGTGATATTACTATTACAAAATGAGACACCCTGACGCCACTGCCTGCAAAAGATTTTACTTATGTCGAAGAATAAAAGCAAGATCTTCACAAGAAATCAATACATAAATTTAGGACATACCAGAGCGTGAAGCTACAGATTTCATCGCGTGGTTTCTCAGCCTCGTAATCGTCCTGATTGCTTCAGCATTTTCAGAAAAGCCATACATCCCAGGCTCCAGAACATCATTCTTCCCAATGCTCAATAATGCATGTTGACATGCCTAATTCTCAAAAGGAAACTAGTAGCGGATAGGAAGCATGCAGAAAGACTAACTCGGTTTTAAAACCAAAAGACAAATCAAAACTATTTCCTCCTTTTTACATCTTAATCTGCATAGAAGTTACTATGAAGATGAATAAAACTGTAAAAGTATGGAACAACTGCACTGCAACACGGTGAACGCACGCAGGTGAGTTTGTGCAATATAAACTACCCACATAACACCTACATACCTTCTCTGCAATGGAATGGAAACCGTTATGCAGGGCGTCTTCAACAAAATTTAACCATTCCACGGACGAGATATCTAACCATCGACAACTGGCAGACTTGAGTTCTCTCATAAGCAGAGCCTCGTATCTCAAAGCTAAGCAACTCTAAGGCGTATGGAAACACAACATTTCTAATAAGTTGCTTTTAAAGGCAGTAGAAGTCAAGTTCATTTATGACAGCAGAAGAAAAAACGAACAGAAGTACCTCTACATCGCCGACCATAGCAAAAGCTCGAACGAAAAAATCGAGTATAAAAAGCTTCTCCTGGACAGTTTTTGAGGCAATTGAGCTAATAACGGAGAGGAATCGGGATCTGAGGAATGCTGTGAAGCTATATCGAATTTGCATGGAAGATTCCACATCTTTGGAGACCAGAAGGGACTGAAGAATCCGAAGCGTGGCATCATCGAAGCTGAGAGAGAATTTTTTTTTTTTTTTGAACTTGTTAGCGATCAAACAAATAGAGGAAAAAAGTTGAGAAGAAAGGGAAGGAGAACCTTCTGGCATCAATTAAGGAGCGAAGGTGCGAGAATTGGTGTTCTTGTGCCGTGTGCGACATTTTTAGCGGGAGAGAGAATGGAAGTTAAAGCTATCGGGTGGTGCAAGGAAGCCGGAGAAACCGGACGGTGAAACAAATCAAGACTCCCCCCTCCTTTACTCAATATTTCCTCCGATCACCGATGGATAATTAATTTACATATATTAGAAAATTATTCATCTTAATTATCTTTCATAAATGTAAGTTAGTTTTCATATATTACCGTATTTGGCCATGTAAAACTAGTCTTAATAATATTTAAAATGGTAAAGGGCAATAAGTACCAACGAATAAAAGGGACATTTTATATAATCGCAATTAAGTTGTTCCATTAAAATATCTAAATATTTTATAAATAATATCGCATATGTGCTCTTTTTAATTTTGATATAATTATTTTATTTTCTTCGTTTGGAAGGTAGGTGAGAAATAACTGAAAAAAATTATCATTAAAGGCAGTGCAAGAAATCGATCGAGCTGTCAACACATACGATTTTTTTTGTTGACCAAAACATATACAATATGCTTGAAGTCTCACTTTTTTGGAATTTTTATTTGGTGAATGATTTTCCGAATAAACAAGAATCCAGCATTTATAACATCAACTGAAGCAATAAATAGAAGTGTTCAATGAATACATAAATGAGGAATTTAATATGAAGCTGCAGAGCTTCCATTTACTTATTTATAAAGCAGAGAAGAAAATGTGAGCAATTATGATACATAAGAAATTTTGATAATCAATTATCAATTATTAAGTTCATATCAATACTAAATGCTTCCATTTAATCCTTTGTTTTGATTTAATCCTCATTAAAATGTACATTAAACAAAAATATAATTAGAGAATTGTTAAATATTAAAGTAGAATTAATCTTAAAATTGACTATTTTACATAGGGTTAAGTACATTTTCATTCTAAAAGTTGTTTAAAAAAAGCAATTTCACCTTAGAAATTTTAAGTGATCACCCCAGAAGCAGAAAAACATAACAATTTTATCCTGATTAAACAGAGACAAACAAGCCTTTACCACATAAGATAAGATGTCACATAAATGTCCACTTCACTCTCCCTCCAAAAAAACTTTTAAAACAAAATTGATTCTCTGAAAAAGCTTCCAAAATGAAATTGCTCCTTTTAGAAAACTTTCAGGACAAAAATGTACATATTTCAAGGCACATTTTCCCATATGAGACAGAGCTAGCATCTTATTTTACATAACAAACATCTATTTGCCTCTTTGTTTACTCAGAGCAACATTGCTAAATTTTTATATTTCCTAGATGATATTGTTCCACTTAAACCTTTTAGGACCAAAATACACCTAATCTCTTATATATATATATATATTAAAATCCTAGAAAAAAATAACTCGAATAAATGTCTTCATTATTAAGACAGAATCACACGTGATTAATGTAATTTACTTGAAGAATCTCACCTGGCTAAAATAATTTCCCCAACCTCTCAAAAGTCAAAGGAATTCACAAGCTAGAACCAAAAGTAACTCCCAACGAACAATAAATTGATTTCAGTGTCATTATAACGTATTGTGAAACCTTGAGCTAACGAAGATGGACACACACCCGTACTTATTACATCAAACCGTTTAGTTATAACGGATGCCAACAAATGATGCAATTTCTTTGCAATGTTTAATCACCTATGTACTTAGGTGGCGCCTAACATAGCTCTATCATGAAACTGCATGGCAATAAGCACAAAGTTGCCCAAACAGAGTAAACTGAAGACCAATACATGACTTCATGAAGAAATTCATAGCACTGATAATTCATTATTATATTGAAATTCATAGCATGCGTCAGGCAGAGTGAAATCAATAAGCACAAGGCTAAAATGAATTGTCGGCCCATTATTTTACTATTAAGAAACACCAACAAAACCCCTAACTGGGATTTATTGATCCATTAAACTACAATTGACTCGCATTCTATAAAAGCCATCACCTGCTTGCACCAGATGCCACATGAAATGAGACTTGAAAACCGGCATATACCCACATAATGACATGTGGATCAAATTCCAATCAAGGACAGAGAACATTTTCATGAAAGTAGCACTCACCTGAAATAATCAACCTACCTTAGCAGCAAGCATTTAGGAGACTATCCACTTGCCTCTAGAAAAACATTCACATGATTAAATTAAACCCTGCCTAAGAGAACCCACCAGCCAGTGACAGACGTATCAAAAAGGAGCGAAGAGGTCCTGCTCAAAGAAAGTGAACAACCTACCTCTTTCCTTTCATTCCAAGAAACCAGCCAACTGAATATACTAATCCCTCAGACCAATTCATAGTACATAAAATGCTCGTTGTTGAGGCTCAGTATGGACGAGAACGGTTCCCAGCATAGTGATCACGCCTATCAGGCCCAGAATTACCTCCATCTCTATTGTCTCTGCGTCTATCCCCGCCATAGCCACCCCTGTTGACCCTATATCACAGAGAAACAACTAATATCAAAATTCACAAGATTTTATAACAATTAACCTTCTATAAACCTGAACAGTCCATACAAAAGTAGAAATTGGAATTTGTTTGTCTACAACATGCAACATTCTAAGTAAATTATGGTAAAAATATTTTATAAACATTTCCATATTCAAAACATTTTACTCTGTTAAAAACAGAAGCTTAAAACTCACTATTCTACTTCCACCCTCGAAATAAAAGGGCCTAAACAAAAATCACTCAATTTTTTTATCAACGAAAAAATTGCTCATGAGGGAGCCAATACCCAGCATAACTGAAACAAGAATCCCCGCATTCAGTGCCACAACTAATTAAGTCACAAGCACTTGTTAAGAATCACACATGGAGACAGAACTAGCATCCTGTATGCTAGTATGCAGAGAAGTTAATAAAAAAATACCCATGGCCATATGCAGGTGGAGCCCTTGGTGCGGATTTCTCTGCCATTGTAACACTGATTTTGTAGCCCCTCAAATCAAAATCTGAAGTGCAGAGATTCATGATTAGTGTTTCTTTCTTGAGAAACATGAAAGATACATTATAACACCAGAATAAGCTAGATATAGTACTATTGTAAAAACCGCCAGCAGCATGTGCAGCAGAGGGATCTTCATAGGCAAGACAAGCATCGCCTTTGTTCTTTCCATTCTCATCTGTGTAGATTTTTATATTCCAAGGCCACTGATCTTTATAACCCCTCTTCTGCTTTATTCTTCCAACCTAAGATAAAGTGCAATATTAACGAAAGGCATTACACTTCAAAAAACACATATTTGCAACATATGCACAATAAAAGCCACATCCTAGTTCAACCTCTGAAGCACAAATAAATAAGTTTCAGGAATATTAACAGCAGACCCAGTAATTCATGTCGGTAAAAATTCAGGTTTATGATACAACCTATTAAACCATGCGAGGGAATAAAAAAAGATAACACATTTAATCTGAAAGAGGCACTTTAATGCAAAACATTCCGCATTGAAAATGTAAAAAACTGATCCTCCATATAATGAACTTGTGCAGAAGTCAACAGATGAGAGCATTACTTGTCCAATGCCTCCAAAAAGTTCCCTCAACTCTTCAATAGTCACATCAGGTGGTAAGTTTGATATGTAGATTCTAGGGTTGTCGCAAGAATCCCCACAATTTTCATCACACTGCTTCACTTTGGCTGGGGGTTCAGGAGGAGCTCCACCAAATCCACCTTGACTACCAGGACCATGACCACCATCATACCCACCTGTCTTACCTCCATAGGATGGAGGGTATGTGGGTCCACCAGTATAGCTTGTAGGTGGAGGAACTGCTTCAGATCCATAATTTGCATTCCCACCATAAGAATCATATGTGGGTGGGTAGTTTCCACCGGCACTACCATAAGATTGGGCTGTAGGATGACGACCTTGAGTGAATCCACCATCTTCTCTGGCTTGGTTGCCACTAAAAGAACCACCCCTATTGCCTCCTCTACCATCATTGTTATAATTCCTACCGCTGTTATAGTCGTTACCTCTTCCTCCTTCATAATTACCAGATCTACCCCCTCGATTATTGCCATATCCCACACCCCCACCTCTTCCTCCCCTATCATAACCACCACTGCCACCTCGATCATTAGCACCAGAAGGAGATGGTGTACCGCATTTGTTACATTCAACCCTTCTCGCAAAGTTCAAATTACCACAACTATAGATAGCAATTTCCAGTCAAATACAAAATTGTAAGAGTCAACAGGTGAAATCCCCGGATAGAATTATTCCAAAAAATAACATTCTACAGAACATGTAACAATTGCAAGGCAAATGAAAGTAAAGAGTCACAAACCTTGGGTTGGGGCAACGCCAATCTCCTTCTCTACCGCCTCCACCACGTCCACCTCTGCCTCCTCCCCGTCCCCCGCGATCTCCGCCTTGATATCCCCCACCACCGCCTGCAAATAAGATAAAATTAGGACATGATCGAGTTGAAAATTGACCAAGATACAAGCGAGAATACGAACCTCGACCACCGGATCCTCCAGCTCCTCCACCGTAACTCCCATTTCCTCGACCAACTTGTCCTCCGCCACTTCCCCTCCCTCCATAACCTCCGCCATCGTTACCACCAGCGTTACCCTTGCCACCATAACCCCCACCGTCATCCCCACCATATCCACCACCAGCGCTGCCTCCTCCGTAACCACCTCCTTGATATCCTCCTCCACCACGACCGCCTCCATAAACTCCTCCGGAGGCACCATACCCACCGTCAGCTCCATATGGCGGAGGCGCGGAGCCACCGCCGTCTTGCCCGTAGAACCCAGACATGATCCGATCTAGGGTTTGCCGGTACCCGAAAGTGGCGATTGGAAATTTAGAATATAGGATATTTTGGCGCACATAACAAGTTTAAGCACTTGTATTCTGTCTCTTTTTTTTGACCCCAGAAAAATAGACTCTGATTCTTTTTGCGCCAAAAAATAGGAGATAGGGTGACTCTGGTTCCTAGATATTTCTCATGGGCTCCTGCCTCCTGGGTCGCTGCCAGCGTGCCCCCAACGCTTACTTTTACGCCTCCCGCCAAATACTAACCTGGAGGCTGGAGGAATGAAATTAAAAATATATCACATGGATTAAAAAATTGTAAATAAAAAGCATGAACAGGCTTGACAAATAGAAAGGTTATTGCTCTAATGTAATTTTTCAGCTGCATCTAAGATTTGGAGATATTTTGTTTAATGCATCTAATATCGTAAAATATTTTTCTAATGCATCCAACATTTTTAAATATTTTGAGATGCATCTAAAACCTTAAAAATAAATCATGTATGCATAAAAAAATGGTTTGAGCAAGATCAATCAACAACCAAATAGACCAGATCAATCCAAGACTATCTACTATCAATCCCAGCAACCAAACACTTTATGAGCCCTTGGCCTCACGACCAACGTTCAACGATCGCATGTTTGGACAACACAAGAAGCCCATTTGCTTGCCCGGGTCTGTCACTAACACCATGCGGAAGTCGGACCAAGCAGTTATGATCCAAGAATCTAGCTGCCACATTCTCTGGGTTGGATATTCAAATTGTTTGGTTTTAACTGATACAGTGTTAATTATAAATTATATTTTCCATTCATATTTATTCATTTCTTATTAGTCACTATGGGGTTATTAATTTTTGTTTTTTATGTTCAATGAGTATGGTAACATTGTTCACTATTTTTAGTTAAAAAAAAAATACATACAAACAATTTTTTTTCAAAAAAAAAAAAAGCATAGCAATCCATGCTTCAGCAACTCGAGGATTAAGTCCAACCTAAGTAACGAGCCTAACAAGACCGAACCAATCTTTGGGTAAAAATTTTTAGCCCTACCTTCTTCGTTTTCTTTCTTTTTTTTTAAGGTTAGACTTCAGCCTGATACCTAATCCGATACATTCCGATCTTCCTGTAGCCCTACTGGTATTTCCTAGCGTGTAGAAGCAAGAAGAAGACTGATGTAGAGAACAGAAAAAGTGACACATCACCTATGCGCAGAATAGAACCAAGAGAAGAGTGGACAGGGACGACATAGAAAGTAAGTAAAGTGAAAATGAAAGCTCAAAATCTTATAAATCCCATAGGCGGGGTGCTTCATGATGCTCTCACACCATTCCAGTAGGATCGTCTCCAGAGTGACAATCCCCTGTTGAACAATATGGTCATCGATTCTTGTTTCTTGCTACTACTTTCAAATCATCAGTTTCCGCTTTGTAGAGCTAGTAATTAAGTGGTCATGACATGAGTGATAATATTTGTGTGGTCCCTACATGTGCAGGCTCGAGGGAAGAGGAAGCACCTAAAGAGGCTCAACGCTCCCAAACACTGGATGCTTGACAAGCTTGGAGGCGCTTTTGTAAGCTACACTTCCACTTTATTATTCATATAGCCCAGTAGTCCTTCTTCATAATTAATGACAAACTTGGACTCATTTTCTTCATTTGCAGACTCCCAAGCCATCTCCTGGATCTCACAAGCTCAGGGAGTGCCTGCCCCTCATCCTTATCCTCCGAAACAAGCTTAAATATGCACTTACATATCGTGAGGTCATTTTAATTCTCATGCAACGTCATGTTCTCGTTGACGGAAAAGTCAAAATTGATCAGAAGTACCCTGTAGGCTTTATGGGTATATATTTAATTCCCTTTCCTCCAAATTAATTATACGCATGTATGAGTTGGATCAATACATACAAGCTCATATTGCGCTCGCGTACGTAATTTTTCAGATGTTGTATCCATTCCAAAAACAAATGAGAGCTTCAAACTCCTCTATGATGTGAAGGGTCGTTTCCGCTTGCGATCAATCACAGAGGACAAGGCAAAGGTTCGCTTCTTTATCGTTGTCTATTTGGAAGTACAATTAAATCACTGCATGGCACATATTTTAATTAGTACTGATAGTGTAAATTAATTCCTCTATTGAACAGTTCAAGCTGTGTAAGCTGAGATCGGTGTAGTTTGGGAAAAAGGGGAATTCCCTTTCTGAACACATACGACAGACGAACCATCAGATATCCTGACCCATTAATCAAAGCCAACGACACCATAAAAATTGACCTAGAGACCTACAAGATCACTGACTTCATAAAGTTTGAAGTTGGGAATGTTGCGATGGTGACGGGGGGGAGGAACATAGGACGGGTAGGGATCATAAAGAGGAGGGAAAAGCATATGGGCACCTTCGACACTACCTACGTCCAAGATGCTATTGGAAACGAATTCGCTACTCGTCTCGAAAACGTTTTCATTATTGGTTACGGCTCAAAACCATGGGTCTCTTTACCGAAGGGAAAGGGAATTAAGCTAAGCATCATTGAAGAAGCTAGGCTCAGGTGTGAGGCTGAAAGGGCTTCGTCAGCATAATATCTATAATCATCAACGAATATTCCCACGTACTTATATAATACGAGTACTATCTTGTGTGTGTTCGTGCAATGACTCGTTAGTTTGAATTTCGCATCATCGATCATCTCATAATAGAGTGATATGTATCTTGTTCTTGTCATGGGTTCTTTGATCCACTAGTTTTACTAGTATTCACGGTGAGCTTAACCTACGCAATTCGAATAGAGAGTATGCATATATCAAAAAGAAACATGTATTCGTTAAAGGGTAAAGGGATTCGAGGAGAAGTTGGCCAGGTGTATCATGCAACCACAGCTTCTTTTAGGAGCATTTGATCAAGGTTCCAGACACCTGCAAGTCCACCAATCAATCACTGAAGTTTACCAAGCAACAAGGGTGTCTACAAATTATTAAATTAATAGTGTGGTTGGTGTCTTGAGAAGCAATTACCATGTCCTTTGCCCACCATTCTTAACTGAGCGACATACCTTGAGATCATCCTTATGGATTCTACCTGGTGATTACGAAAGAAAATAAGCAATTACCATGTCCGGAAGTGATAACAATCATCTTTTGATACAAAATGATCTTTCCGACATCATAACAAGAAGAATCTCGCATGATGCTGCTTTACTTTACCTGATCAGTAAGAAACTCGCTTTCAATAAAATCAGTGAGTTGCGTATCATCGTTCTCATTTGCCAACCGTGTTAGTGATATAGATAATGTCTGGGATCGAACACGTGACCATGTGGGAACCATTTTGTCTCATCACCAACATGGCACTTGATCCTTTGACGAGTATAGAATATGAAGTAATATATACTTCAATATAGCTTCACATGTGTGTAAGTATACAATGTCTAGTATGTCGTACAGGTAGATGAGGTTGGCTCTCTCACACGAGCGACCACCTTTGACACTCATAATGAATGTGCAAAGATGAGACATTTGTGTTCACTAGCAAAGCAGTAAAAGTGCTGATGTGGTAAAGAAGAAACACAAACTAAATATCGCCTTGACTTAAAAGTGCAGTAAGTTGAGATGAGATCCAGTATGATAAATGTGGATCAAATCATGGAAACCCACATCCATGATACCTGTAGCTAGACAACAAATTCTTCAGAATTGACGTCATTTAATGAGTAAAACTGAAGAATTTGGGTTTAGATATTGTAAGTATCTAAACTTAAGTCTGTACGGTGTTAACAAGATTAAAATCGACATACGTTCTTATAATATAAGAGTAACACTGTAGCATGCGATTTATACCGCATGTGCTTAAAAGAATCGCAAAAGGGAAGCAAGTGAATAAATCCATGCTTCATTGCTGTGAGTCCCAGAAAGTTTCAATCCTTTCATTGATGTCCTTTGACTTTGACAATATCATGGAGGTATGTTTCAATGCCTGCTACTTTAGCATACATTCTATGATCATGATGTATACGATCTAAAGGTTTTATGCTAGGAACGCGGTTGATTCATATTAAAGTGACAATTGGGCAAAAGGAAGATTACCTGAAATATACGCACTTATGCTGATGTTTGTGACCAGTCCCTTATGATATTATTTTGTTAGTTTCATAAGTGTAGATGCTAAGCATATGAGAAAGTCAATCTGAGTTTTATGTTGACTCAAGAGGGATTAAATTGACCATGAGAAAGGTATATATATCGGTAAATCTAAGATATTAGAGGCCCTATACTAAAATTATCAAACTGCACTATAGGGTTGTCTTGTGCTGGTCTCTAAGAAAGGGATTTCTAATGCAAACACCCAAATGAAGACGTCATGCCTATGCGGTCACAGCAAAGCACCTAGTATGAAAGAAGGAAGGAAGAAAAAGAGATTGGATCAACAACATCAAATCCACCAAGTGTGAGTGGGAGATGTTGGAATATACAAGTCCACCCTTGGTGGATTAGGACCCAAACCCATTTGGATTGGGGTTAAAACGAAAATAGATAAACAATATGGGTTATTTTCTCTTTTAATATTTGAATTTCAAATATTATAACCACCGTACGTGATATATGGGATATGGGGGAGTCAGTTTTACACAAGAGAAAAAAAGTATAACTCTCCGATGAAAAATTCTCTCCAGTTTCCTCTCTCCAAAATTTTCCATTCTTCTCTTCCCTGTCAGTGCTATTTGCTGTGTAACGTAATCGGAGTCTAAAATCGGTGCTCCGGTTCTCGTATGAGTATTCTGTGAGTCGACAGATTCCAAGTACGCCCGAAATCTTACAGATAAAGTCCAGTTTGAGAAACACACACCGTCTTATTGAGTGAAACTTGACAGGAAACCAAAAATCTATATATATAATGAGTTCAGATTAGGCAATTTAATTTGGGGATGGTGAAGAAAATGGTCTTGCCTTGTGTAGATCAAGAAGCTTCTCGTTGTTCAGCTTTCCCAAAGACAATGCAAGTTCTATCGCTCACGACATGGCATACCGTATCAGCACTCAGACAAGTCACAAACCAAAACTCCCAGCCACTCACGGTTCCAGAAATTCAGGAACATCCGAGAGCAACAAATACACAAAACTACTTTATAAAACTCATACGCGAGCCCCGCATTGATAACCTATCTGATAATTAAGAAGGGCCAAGTATATATCACAGCACAACAGAATTCAGAAGTTGAATATTTAGATGGCCAAAACTGGAATGAATTATCACCATTAATCATGTTGAAGCACGTTCCAGAAGCCCCCAACAAATAATTTGTATTAAGTTAAAAAAATATTGATGAATCATTAGCAAAATAAAATTTAGTCACAAGCATCTTGTGAGTTGTTTTATATGTTAGAGATAACGAGTCAGAATAAAGGGCATTGCCCAATAAACTACCATTTAATGCATCACCCTTTTCTATGATCATAATCTGCCAAAGGCATCAGCAGTGACTGCAGCTTAACTCTTCCTCCTCTTTTATTCTGGTGATTATCAGAAAACAAACTAAATGAAAGAAAACAATAATATTTCGCGTTAGGAAAATTAGTGCATTGCAATGCAACAAACACCTGGTATTCCATCAATTTCTCAGCATGCTGTCTTTCATCCACACTTGAATCCTTGAAAAATCTACAAACATTGCGGGTAATGTACTATTTATCAGCTATCATCTTACAAGAAAATTCATGAGAACGAATTCGAACTTGGAATTTACAAGTAGATACTTGGTCAGTCCCTTGAGAGCGATATTGTCTCTGTCAAAGTAGGTATGCATGGCATGGATAACTGTATTCCACACCGATTCAAAGAAGAGAAAAACTGCAATGAGATACTTGCAGAATCAAGAAATCTTGCTCACCTCGAGCAGATACACAAAGTGAAAACAGCATGCTCCATTTTAAACGTGAAGAGGAAAATAAATGGCGGAGAACTCGATCTTCTACCATCATTACTACAACAGTCAGCATGGTAAGGACTATCAAAGCCGCCAGTGATGAGTGCAATTTTAGCTATCTGCCAAAATCCCAAAAGATATAAAGAAAGTTAAACATAGAAATAAGACTACATAACTCTCTCTGATCACCTTAGTATACGTAGCGTTTCATCCATGTGATCCATAGATAATAATGGTGAAGAAAAGCAAGATGCTGTGCCTTTATGCAATACTTACTGAATTACCGAATATTCCCATAAGGATAGCCAACTTAGTCTCAGTAATAAGAATTAAATGCAGAAAGGAAACCAATGAATGACTCAGGAAGTTGGGAGGCGATTGAACAGACTCCACGAAGAGAGAATAAACTTAACACAGTAAAAACAAAGATAAAAATAAAATATAGCAGCAGCAGTACATGACCGTTAAAATGAAGGATATATAGAAGCATGCAACCAAATGGAAACGCAATTTAACATAATAAGAATGTGAAGCTCACTTGATCTGTTTGTTGATTGCATCCTCACACTGCTCGTTGTACTGCTAACGAGCCAGTGATGCATGTGTCTTAGTGGAATGACATGGAGCTTCTTTTTCACTTCCTCGAAGGGTTCGAAAATTACATTCGGAATGGGTCGACTGCCATCCTCCTTATTAGAGGACTGTGTAGCAAAACCTACCAGCCACATTTCTACAAGAGAATCTCCTACTGCATGCACTGTTCGGGGCATTCACAACATCGTGAATTGGGACTATGAAGAGACAGAGAAGAGAGAAGCTGTACTCTCTGTGAAAGCGAGAATGAGAAGCAAGTATTGGGTAGAAGCATTTTGAAGAGACGGAGAGATAGCAAAGAAGAGAGCGAAGGATGCAACAAAAATTGCGGTAAGAAAGAAAATGAAGATGGCAATGCAAGCATGAGGGAGGTGAAAAGATTCCTTGGCGGTTTTACGGGGACTTATAACCGTTGATGATGAAGCACGTGGACGGTGAGGATCGGCTATTAAGAATCGGCTCATGGTTGGCTTGGTGCGGTTATAAAGGTAACAGAATATGGGCTTCGGTCGTATTATCTATGCTGGGTAGGATCTGTTGGATAATGAATAAAATTACCTGAGGAGCTGTTTGCATTTCAACTAGCAACAGATTTGGAATAACGGAAAAAGGTTAGTCCCTTGCAGCAGCGTTACAAATAAAGTTCAGAGAGGGGTGAATACATTTAAAAGTGGAGATTGTCTCAAATAGTATTACATTGAAGAGTAATAAGAGGATAGCTGTGATCAGAAAAATACTACTACTACTATTATCTTTTATGAGATTAGAGACGGATGGATCCAAAAACAATCCCATAATCTAATCATTTAAGGGTTAATGTGTAAATTTAGCAATAAAATTATTAACCAGAATATCAGCACAATTAATTTTTTCAGGGGTGCAAATTTAACATTAATTAATTAATAAGGGTACAAATTTAACAATGCAGTTATCCCTCTTTAAATCCACTAACCAGCTGGCATATTTTAAGGTATAAGTTTTGTTCTGGGATCATCCAGATAATCAAAAGTATTATTTTTTGCTTAATTTTCTTTATGAAAGTTGATCTAAATATTTTTTTTCTTTCTAATGGTAATCAAAATTACCCCTTTTAGTTTAATTTTTTTAAAAAAAATTATAAAAACGAAAGATAAAATTATTTAAAACAACATTCATCAATTGATTATTGCTAAATGTTCAGTCTTAAAGGATACCAAAGGATTGATCAATTGATTATTGCTAAAAAAGTTAAACAAAAAAATTAGTTTTGATTACCTAAAGAATTATAAAACGAAATCTTAGACTCTAAAAATAATAAAGTATACAAGTTGGTTAACAAAGTTAGGGAATGTTTATTGTGTTGATAAATTTGTACCATTATCAATTGATTATTGCTAAATGTTCAGTCTTAAAAAATTAATCATGCTAAGTGCCTCTGATAAGGTAAATTTACATTTTTATCCTAAATTTAAATTTAAAGGGCCAAAAAAGCGCAAACGTGGCTAATTATGATAACACAAAAACGACCAAGAAATTGTTTTGAGGTATAGGGAGTCGTGTGGGGCGCAATCGCCCATGCAAGCGTACAGCTGTAACAAATAAATGTTCTTCCACAAATCCAAATCTGTGTTTCGTTGTCTGAATCTTGTTCGCATGCAAAAATGTTGCTGTAGATTTGAGCCTGATCCACTGATCCAAGTGGCTGAGTGTGAGACCGAAGGGACTTCATAACCTCCATCCTCTTCGCAGCTCTCCGATTCAGCTCCTTCAACCATGGGTTCTTCTTGGAAGATGACCTCATCCCTTATCTTGTGCCTCTCCATCTTCGCCTTGTTCTCTCCCTCCTCGCCCTCTAGAGTCTTGCCCTCCTCCCATTCTCAGAAGGTTTCGGTCGGTTTATACTATGAAAGCTTGTGCCCTTACAGTGCTAATTTCATCGTCAATTACCTCGTCAAGCTCTTCGAGGACGACCTTATCTCCATTGTCGACCTCAAGCTCGTTCCCTGGGGTAATGCCAAGCTCAGGGGAAACAACACTTTTGATTGTCAGGTATTTCAATTGAACACGACCTCCCCCAATTTGCCCTGAGCTCTTCTTTTGTCGGTTTTCCTTTCTCTTTCCCATTCCCTTTTGGTCTCGAATTGAACTTTCAGTTCTCTTTGCATTTTTGGCTTGACTCTCACTCTCAAATGGAATTGTCACCTCGTTGCTGTGTTTGTGTATCATTTGGCTGAATTAACATGCCGCTGTTTTTTTCCCATGATGACTGCAGCATGGTCCATACGAGTGCTTACTGAACACCGTGGAAGCGTGCGCAATTGATATATGGCCTGACCTGGTAAGACTTCCTTTTTGATAGCGAGAGAGCCTGAGAAATCAATGGGCAAACTTGTCCATGGAAGGAGAGCAGTACTTTTTCTTGTTGTATCCTTTTTGTTTCAAGTGTTAGTATTTCTTTAAATGGGATCTGGCGATGAAAGGACCTGTACTTGCTTGGGCGAGTTGAAAAACAAAGATATTAAATGGGTTTACGGATTACAGAAAACAGAACACTTACTGTTCAGATGTATTCCCTGATGATATGTTAGACTTCCTCTCGTATGCTAATGTCACGAATCATTCTTAGTTTGATCTTACCGTTGATTCAGTATTAAAAAAACTTATATTACTTGGATATCACACTCTAAGTATCTAGATATATTCGTTTTTCTGGCAGGATGAACATTTTCCTTTCATATATTGTGTTGAGGCTTTAGTGCTTGAGCTCAAGTACCCAGAGTGGGAATCGTGTTTTCAGAAATTGGATCTGGATCCAAAACCTGTTGATAAATGCTATACCAGTAAATATGGAAAAGAGGTTCGTGATTTTCTCCGCTGCTTGTTAAAATTTTATGTTTTATCCCTGTTATGTGTTTATTTTGGCCACATATCTTTGCAATGTGTCAAAACTTTGTGGTAAATATTAGTGGTTTGTAATTCGTGCTAATTTGCATCTTTCTTTGCTATGAAATTGCTAGCCTAAGAGGAATTACTGCCGAGATTTTAAACTGCTATCCCTACTAAATGAGATTTTCTATTG
>QFDD01002752.1:0-23015 GCA_006871305.1 Vachellia collinsii | reverse complement strand
TTTTGGACTTTGTCTTTTTCAATATTGAGAGAGTGGTGGAACTTGATTGGACTGTGGGGGTGTGTGTGTGTGGGTGATTATTGAATAGGGCCAGATTGAGTAAGGTCAAAATATGTGATAGAGAACAACTGAGAGAACAAGTCATGGTCATGGGCTTGTTCTGTAAGTGCTTTGAACAAACAAAACAGCCATCATAATACAAATACAATCCTCCCTATCTGCGAATACCCGTAGCACCATGCAATTATTCAATTCATGTTTTGTGTCGGTTGTTCGCTGCTCACATCCAATAAATGAATCCAATCAGTTACAAGTGGATCAACATGCAACAACAAAATGTCAGTAAATTTATGTTGTTCATTTATCCTGCCACTCTTTTTCCATTACATTATTTCTTTGAGACTCTATGCACTCCCATGAGTCTTCCATGTAATATATACACTAATGAATAAATTGAACAACAAATAGGATTTTATATCAATGATTGAGAAGAACTATCACGATTCTCCCACTACTCTTATGTTTTGACATCAATTAAGAGAAAATTAACATTAGGTCTATGTGCTGTCATAAATGATGCCCTTCACCCCTTTGTTTGCTAAAATCAAGGCAAACTCAAACCCGCCTTATATTATTTTTTTTCCACAAAAAGTGCTCCTAATATATTAAAAATCCTGAGCATTTATTTTTGAATCAAAACGGCAAACCTGGGCCTAAATCCAACGGGTAAAAGTCCATATCTTCTCCAGCAACCCCAATGGCCCACTAACCTAACACTCACCGTCACGAAGTTCGTCTCATCATTTGCTTCTACTCCATCCTATTATCAATGCAGCTAAGGGGATTGTAGTCCAGCAAAACTAGACATTTCTTTTTAAGTTTTTTTTTTTTAATGTGAGTTCGTGAGTTCGACCTCTACATACGGTATTTGTGTAAGCTATGACAAGAAAATATAATTATTCTATTTGATTCTAAATACAAACCCATGCTTGTAATGCAAAGGAGAACTTCTTATTGCAATTTTTAACTATGAACAAGTATCACCACCGTCATCCCAAATTATGAATAATTTAATCATTGTCTAGCCAGCATGAATTTTGTACTTTGCATGAAATTTGAACAAGCCACACTCTTTATGTAAGAATTACGCAACTTGTTAGAAATTTTTTATACCATATGTAAATTTAGATATGAAAGCATCACCTCATCAAAAAGATTGAACACTCAAGATTGTATTGTCTATGTAACCATTCACTATTGTAGTTTTTTTTATCTCAAATGGCCATTAAGGGGGTTAATAGGCTTTGAATTAAAAAAAAATAGAGGGTTAAGAAGCTAAATCACGTTTTTTTTAAAATAACTTTATGCATCTACTTTACCACAAAACAAACTCCAAGTATTATTCTGTGTGATCCTCACGCAACATGGGCAGAAATCAAAATTATACTTTGACAAGACGCATTGAATTCTTGTTAAGAGGTACGATGAGGTCTAGACTTAAGTTGCACTTATAGTAATAAGAGTAATGATTATTTCTTTAATCATTGATCCTATAATTACTTGCTGAGTGGAGGACACAAACAGTACAACTATAATACATTTGTTATACATAAATCTTTCTTTCAGCTCACAATCTTTCATCCATGTTCAGATGCTCCATTTGATTTTAATTGTAAGAATCAGTTAAGCGATTTGTTTATTAACTGTAAATACAAGACTTCAATCTACTCTATGAGTCAAATTTATAAATTTGTTTACAAAATATTGATTGCATATATTTAAGAGAGTTTAATTTCTATCAATGAGAGTAATGATTGAACATGGCACTTTATTTTTTGCTTAATTTGCTGCAGAATATAAAAGTTATGCGCGTATATACGTATAGGCAACATAGGATGGTGTCATTTTCTCAAAATTAACGTGGTCAATTTGTCCAAGAAATACGGGGAATCTAAATTTATTATAATGCTTGTTCGAATTGCATAAGTAGGTGATGACTAATCCATCTGTGCATACCTAATTGATTAGGAAATTAACAACCCATCAGTTATTTTGAGTGAAACTCATAGATGCACGTAAACATGGATAAGAAATTAATAAACATATATGCTTGAAATAGGTCTAGAGGTGTAGATTTCGCTCGGTGAATAAAGCAACTGTGTTGGTTAATAAAAGGAAATAGTCGATCCAACATATCAAAACAGCAAGAGAGAGAGAGACAGAAGATATATCCAATGATCTGTTCTTCAATTAATTTAATTCAATTAGGTGTTTCTAATTTTTCTTTTCCATTCATGTTCTTTTTCAGATCATACAGAACTGACAGTCAACAAAATGAAGTATTTGCCTGTTGGAAGCAACATGCATGCGTGATTAAATAAAAGTTTTTGATTGAAAAAATTAAATCAGTTGATTAAAAAAGGAAGGTGTAATACACGTATACATTTGTTATTTTTTCTGTTGTTGGCAAAAAAATTTATCGCTTTTTTCTAACAATACATGAAATACGTACTTAATTAATAATTTGATATGCCTTAACTTTTAAACCCATTTCTGTGCATTTTTATCCAAAACTATCAGAGTAATAAGTAACATTTCCATGTATTAAGCTGCGCAACAGAAATTAAGATTATCTCACAAGCTTATAATAATTAGACATTAAGACTCAAAAATGTCAATTAAATATTTTGGAAACAAAAACAACTTATGTTGTTTGATTTGTAAAAAATATACATAATATATGAATAGGCACAAACTTATTGAGGACACTGTGCTATATGACTAATAAACACACATTTTTTTAATTAAATAGTAAAAGCAAAAAAGTTTTCAAACAATATAATGACGTTCACTGTATATACAGGGTGAGGAGGCTATGGCTATTAATTAATGACGATCCATTTGGGCAGCTTTGGCTAATTTATTTAAACGTTGACTTAATCTTTGTTTATATATTAAAG
Organism: Vachellia collinsii; assembly: GCA_006871305.1. Taxonomy (NCBI): domain Eukaryota; kingdom Viridiplantae; phylum Streptophyta; class Magnoliopsida; order Fabales; family Fabaceae; genus Vachellia; species Vachellia collinsii. Next base: position 20,055 of record QFDD01002752.1, on the reverse strand, counting down.
GGTATTGTTTCTTTTTGTTGAACTTTCTTTCCTAACTTCTCTAATCCGGGCTGGCGGCTATGATCAAGACCTTCATTTCAACCTCATTGTAGATTGTTTGATTTTATGCACCCCCCCCCCTCCAAAAAAAAAAAGGCCTATCGCATTCAATAAAAGTTATCTTTATCATAACGTCACTATATATATATCTCACTTTAAGTGTCAGCATATTAATTGGAGGAAGTAAATAAAGGTAATACAACATCATCAAGAACCACTTGGTTACCCAAAATTAAAACGAGAATGATTGGGAGTTGAATATTTACGGTTTATGATTAAATATGGAATATGGAATTAATGCTTGAGTTTCATATATAAAAATTGTATACACGTTAATTATAAGATCACAACACTACTATAAATTGAAGGCATATATATATATATATATATATATGTGTGTGCTCGTAAATCTCTTAAATTAAATATTTAGGGACAAAAAATGTGGTGCGGCTAACTCCTCCTAATGTTATCTTTTACCAGTCAATTTAGATACGTCTTATTCACCTAACATTACGCTCGAACCTGGTCTACGTCCATATATGCAAAGATTCATTAATTCATGCATGCATCTCCATTGTATATATAATTTCAAAATGAAACTACTCCCATCTTTAATCTGTTGCATTTTGTAATTGCTCTTTTGATCTATTTTCTTTTTTTAGTAATGATTATATGAACAATCAAAAGCCACATTTTAATTTGCTTTAAGACATAATTGAAAAATCAACACTCAATCTCATTTTGGGATCCAAGAAATTTGACCCCTGTATATTTTGAAGTCAATCTCTACACGTACATATATAAGGTGTACTTTGAGTACATACCAAATAAACGTTGATGATAACTGTGACAATCGAATAAACTGAAAAATGTTATGCTTTTTGAACTAATGCCTCCTAACTAATATTTTATCTTCTATATTAACCCATCACCATCCGATTTTGGAAAAAGGCATCGTTTTAACATGAGAAAACACACACACGTATGTGGAGACATATATAACCACCCACTTCCACTTGATGATATAAGAGATTGCGTGAAATAAGTATTGAAAAAGGGGAAAATTAAAATTCAAAGGGTTGGTTCAACAATGAAAAAAGTGTGCTCCTTGCATTCACTGTTGGGATTTTAACCCCTACAGAGTAAGTATATATGTACGTACAAATTAAAGCTAATATTTTTCACTCTCGCAAATGAATATATAGCTCAACTAGGGATAAAATCAGTGGCTTCTATTTGAACTCATGCACGCTCGTGTGAGGTTTATAGATAATTGGTCCTTTTATTCTTAGTCTGTGCATTCATAAGAATCATTAAATTATGAAATCAATAATCATAATATGTGTAGAATAATTAATGTTTATTTACCAATTTTGCTCTCTCTCTCTCGGTAATCCTTATATTTTTCTTTTTCCCGTTAGAACCTCATTTAACATGGATAAAATTAAAAGAAAAATGTTGTAAGGCATATTCACTAAATTAACCACCATCTTTTTAGTTATGATGAATGCGTTGCGTTAACAAGTATGAAATACTTTGGCAGATGCAAATAGTTTCAAGTTAAGCATATATGTTTAACTAATTGTTTTGCTAATAAAGTAAAAGGTGATTGATTAAATTCCACACCTGGCTAGCAACTTGAGGTAGAGGTATGAACAAGTAAATTGAAGAATATGGGAGAAATGGAATTTGGTTGATATTCCTACCTACTGACGAAGAGGCGATCGATAGTATACATACAGAAGCTAAATGGCGTGTGGGTAAATTGGTTGGGAGGCGTTTGTCTTGTTTTGCACTTTCTTCTCTTTTTATTAACTTCACACCCAAAACCTTCTCTTCATTACTTTGCCCCTTCAAACCCTTTCTTCTTGATCGCCCAAACATATTCTCTCTTTTTCCCTCTCAAACACAGTTCGTACACACAAGCCAAAACAATATATATACCTCACTGCTACAATGGGAACGTCGTCGTTTGGAAGCAACAGCTCCAACCAAGCCAATCCTGGTCGCGAATTCGAATCACCACCTGATCAAGCACCCCATAATGCCTCCGGCAAACAATCGTTGGAGGTCGCACTAGAGCTCCATCAAGATCACTCCATTGAGCTCTGTACTGCCAGTAGTCAGACTACATCCGCTCGTGCCGCCGATGAACCTCCCTCCGCCGCTCCTGCCGCCCGGATTCACTCCGCCGCGTCCAGTTTCCGGAGGATGCTATCCTGGTCGAGATCCTCGTCTTCCGCTTCTGTCGTCGAAGATCCCGCCATAACGGCTCGGAATGCCCGAAGAATGAAGGCGCAACTTGAACGGACGAGATCGAGTGCGCGCACAGCTCTCGAGGGGCTCAGATTCATCAGTGAGACGGCCGGAACAGCCGACACCAATGAGCTATGGAGAAAAGTTGAGGGAAGGTTCGAGTCACTTGCTCAGAACGGCTTGCTCGCGAGAGAAGACTTTGGTGAATGCATCGGTATGTATGTATATGTATGAATTGCTGCAACTTGCAAATTTTGTTTGGACGCCTGCGGGAAGTTGATTGTGTTCTGTATTTGTTTGAAATAGGGATGCAGGATTCGAAGGAATTCGCGGTGGGGATATTTGATGCATTGGCGAGAAGGAAGAAGCAGAGAGTGACGAAAATAAGCAAACAAGAGCTGTACGAGTTCTGGTTGCAGATAACGGACCAGAGCTTTGACGCTCGTCTTCAGATTTTCTTCAACATGTAAGTTTTGCTTCTTTCATGCCAACTCCATGTTCCTTGCACAACGACCCATGCTTCCAATTCCAAATGTAATAGAGGAATATTAATAACAATATATATGTATCGCTTATATATATATATATAATTAATTAGCACACGCTGCATGTTTTAGGATTTTTCATTTGTTATATAGATATCTTTAAAGGATTTCTTTCTTCAACATCTGTTTCACATTTAATTTGTATATAGAACAAAATAGTTTTTTTTTTCATGAGATAATGTGAATATTTTTTGAAGATTACATTATATTATTTTTAAAATACTTAAACCAACCCTATTGTTGTATGAAACTTTGTTGGACCGTTTTTTAGGATTTATGAATAGTGGGGCTCCTTAGATTTTATATTGATTTACGTGCATATAATTATATGAAAAGCGTTCTTGTAGAGATTTGAAATAAATTTAGGAGAATCACCGTAAACACCTAAAATATGTTATTACTAACAAATTTTACTGTAATAAAGCAGCTGGCAAAAAAAAAAATGTAATGACAAATTTGAAAATGACAATAGATTTTAACTTAGGGATATTCTCCAACAAATTTTCAAGCATTACCCGAAGTTCTAAAAAACTCAGACCGCCCACTTACATAGGCAGGAGCAAGATGACTAATTGACTATATATCGCTGCGTGCTGTAACTTGCCAAGTAAAACTTCCAATCAAATTAAATTAATGTTAATATTTTTTATTATATTTAATCCTACCTGCTGCCACCATCGCAGTCAAAATAAAGAGGAGGATGCGTAAATAACTTTATTAATTTATTTACTTCAGGGCGGACAGCAATGAAGATGGGAAGATTACTAGGGAGGAGGTGCAAGAGGTAAGATTTGGAATTGAAATGATAATCAGTAATATGATAAGTAAATAACTTAATATATTTCTTCAAAGTTCTCCTTTTACATAGACATCGCACTAATTAATTCTACATTGGTTATGAATTAAAAAAATACGAACATGTTTTGAGTTTTAACACAATGTTGAGTTTTTATTTGTTTATTGTTGATAGATTCTTTGCTTAATAAATAGACAGACTGTAAGTGATCAGTCCGCTGAGCTCGATTAAATTAATAATGATGGATTAATGAGTGAAACACGCAGTTAAGTTTGGCAGAAAAAAAACAAAGAAAGAAAGGAACGCAGTTTATATTTTAGCGTATAAAAGTTACAAGAAATGTTTCAGACACGACCAAAATAGTAGCGATCCAAGGTTTTGGAAATTATATTTTTATTTCATTTAAAATGTTAGTATAATATGGTAATATATTACTCAAATAAAATGTTTATTTTCTCATAAAAACGTTTCATTTAAAATTAACTTATTAAAAATAAAAATATTTTATTTGAAAAGATATTTATGAGGTATATTACATTCATTCAATACTAGATCAAACGCACTACTAAGCATTAGGGAATGAGTATGTTACAGCAATTGAAGAGCAAAATGTCAAGAAAATAGTAGCTTAATCTATATATGATGTCAAGTCTTGATTCAGACACTCCATTCTCAACTTTGATTGGCAGCTCATAATGCTCAGTGCTTCAGCAAACAAACTATCGAAACTAAAAGAACAGGCCGAAGGATACGCAGCTTTGATAATGGAAGAGCTGGACCCAGAAAACCTGGGTTACATTGAGGTAATAAGACAGAGTAAATGAAAGCAACTAGACAGATCTTGAGGTTATTCGATCATGAATTTTTGTGTTTCTTGTTCAGCTATGGCAGTTAGAATTGTTGCTCCTACAAAAAGACAACTACATGAAAAATAGCAGACAAGTGAGCAACCCAAGTACGAGGTGGAGTCAAAATCTGAGCGGCTTGAGGCAAAAAAATGTGATCCAAAGAATATGCAGAACAATGGCTTGTCTGGTAATAGAGCATTGGCGAAGGGGTTGGATCTTGTTGCTGTGGTTAGCTTCCATTGCTTGCCTTTTTACCTGGAAATTTTATCAGTATAGAAACAGAGCAGCATTTCAGGTCACTGGTTACTGCTTACCCATCGCCAAAGGAGCCGCTGAGACCCTTAAGCTCAACATGGCTCTCATCCTCTTGCCAGTTTGTCGTAACACTTTGACTTGGCTTCGCTCCGCAAGAGTCAGATCATTTGTTCCCTTTGACGACAACATTAACTTCCACAAGGTATAACTACAGTTCACATCAAAAGCAGCTTTAATTCTCTTGTGTTTGGTCTTGATATGCTCTGTTTTATCCTCTGATTTTACAGATGATTGCCTGTGCCATAGCTATTGGAGTTGTCGTTCATGCAGGCAACCATCTGGCCTGCGATTTCCCCTTGCTCGTAAACTCATCCCCAGAGAAATTTGCTCTGATATCTTCAGATTTCCATAACAAAAGGCCCACTTACAAAACACTCTTGACCGGGGTCGAAGGTGTCACAGGAATTTCTATGACTGTTTTAATGATCATCTCTTTTACCTTAGCAACTCACTATTTCCGAAGAAATGTGGTTAGGTTATCCCCACCGTTCAACAAATTGACAGGCTTCAATGCATTCTGGTATTCACACCACCTTCTTTGTCTCGTCTATGTCCTGCTCTTCGTCCATGGAAGTTGCTTGTACTTAACCCACAAGTGGTATCAAAAATCGGTAAGAATCAACTTGTGAATTGTAATCTACATGAACCTGGCAAATCCATATTACTGGTAATAGTGATTTTAGATAGAACTGAGAACACTTCAGATGCTTTCAGACTTGGATGTACATCTCTCTTCCCATGTTGCTGTACACGGCCGAGCGGACTCTCCGAACATGTAGATCAAAACATTATTCTGTCAAAATACTAAAGGTAATGGCACTTATAATTTCGTTTCATAGAATGATTGTGTGATAATTTACGGAAACACCTTTTACCACGACATGAGTTCCACCTAATCCTTTGCAGGTTTCGGTGCTACCAGGAAATGTCTTCAGTTTAATTATGTCTAAGCCAAATGGATTTACGTATAAAAGCGGACAGTACCTATTTTTGAAGTGCCCACGAATCTCTCCGTTTGAGTGGTGAGTCTGATTCTGGTTCGCAGGTCTATTACTCAATTGTCATCGATATCATTGTACATTTAGACATCTAAATAACCACAAGTCTTACTTTCTTAGGCACCCATTCTCCATCACTTCAGCAGCAGGGGACAATTACCTGAGCGTTCACATTCGTACAGTAGGAGACTGGACGCAAGAATTGAAGCTATTGATCGCAGACAATGATACATTACCATCATCTAACGGACAAGCCAAATTTGGTCACCTGACGCCAATGGATCAGAGAGGGTAATATCAATTAGATAATCAATTACTAGTGTATGCTTGCGAATTATGGATTAGCGAAAATATATTTTTGAGTTTTATAACACGCAGACAGCCGAGGCTGCTTGTTGATGGCCCCTATGGAGCTCCTGCACAAGATTACCAGAGTTATGATGTACTGCTTCTCATAGGATTGGGAATTGGAGCGACCCCTTTCATTAGCATTCTCAAGGATCTTCTTCATGACACGAGAATAATTGAAGAACAAATGGTAAAATTATTTTGACCGAAATGCCTTCTTATAGAGTCGGAACATTCTTTTATTTCTTAATCGTTTCACAAATTGATTTTGATAAGCTGAACGTAGGAGTCAAACACAGAAACCACCACATCGGACGAGAGCTACAACAGCTTTACATCTTCAAATTTCAAGGCATCTGGAAATAAGAGAACAAACAGGACTACAAATGCTTATTTCTATTGGGTTACTAGGGAAGCTGGATCTTTTGAATGGTTTAAAGGAGTGATGAATGAAGTTGCAGAATTGGATCTCAAAGTAATAAAATGTTATTTCTTGATGTTTCTTCACTTCAAGTATAACTGTTATTCTACCATTACCATTGCTGAAAAACAGAAAAATAATAAGATTATTGACTATAATCCTTACTCTTCCAAAATGTACCGTGATTAAGGACCAAATTGAGCTACACAACTATCTCACGAGTGTGTATGAAGAAGGGGATGCAAGGTCAACCTTAATCACAATGGTCCAAGCTCTCAACCATGCCAGACATGGTGTTGACATCCTATCAGGAACTCGAGTAAGATTCTGTGAGGTCAAAACTCCTGGTTTATGGCATGGGAAACTCGACTATCACATGAGTAGACAATTTTTCCCCTCTTGCAGGTAAGGACCCACTTTGCAAGGCCAAATTGGAACGAAGTTTTCACCAGGATAGCCTCTAGACATCCATATTCTACAGTAGGTAAAATTCTTGCCACCAAATGTAGCATCATTTATCATAAAGGAGTTAAAGCTCTACTCTATTTCTCTCCTCCAGTGATCTTCAACGATAAATGAGTCATATAAGCCTACGCCTTGCCTGAAGGAGATTGGACCATGACTCTTATGGCTCAAGTTAAACACAACTACTGTACTTACAGATGCTATAGTCATGATAAAAATTTCTTAAAATATTAACGAGCTGTCCCTAAAAATCAAACCAACCCTCCTGGGCAGAATGGCAAAAGAGGGCAGGTTTGTCTGGGGGCAATGGGAGATAAACTGTTTATCTAACAATGGAAGTTTGACAAGAAAATGGTGCACAAAATTTGCAGGGGTATTCTACTGCGGGATGCCATTGTTGGCAAAGGAGCTAAAGAAGCTGTCACATGAGTTGAGCCATGAGACAACGACACGCTTCGATTTTCATAAGGAGTACTTCTAACATGACAAATTGATATTTAAATTCCAGCCTCTACAATTATTTATTTTTCTTGAGTAATCAATTTTATAGTTCGAAAGGAAAATTCATAAACATTTAGGTTATCACTAGGGCAGGAAGGTGTAATATAGTATTTGCTATATGAGTTCTGCACAATACAAAAATGAACAGGAAGATTTGTACATATTTCAGTAAAAATGAAAATACCATTCTAACATGTTTTGCACAGAGCAAAATCTCGTATAATGAGTGGACATACGTAGTGCACACACAATTCTGACTGCAAAAAGTAATCTGCTCCAAGAAAAAATACCGCTCGGCATACGCCTTTATGGGAATAAGAAGCAGTTTCAACCCAATTACTAAGGCTAATGAACTGATTTTCTATGCTCTTGGACAACCTCTGAGACTAAAAGCAAGATATCATACCCCAACACGGCAACCATCTCTTCTATTTGGTCAAATCTGCATTGAATCTGGATATAAAATGAAGTTAAGAAAAATTAAACATCAGAGGAGTGTACTGAAAATAGTGGCTGAATTTGGGAATCAAGATTCAATTTCTTTAGATAACGTTTGCCGTCCAAATATACTGCTCAAAGTGAACCTTTTTACAAATTTTAATTGCGGGCAGTGGTAGATCAAAAAGCACAATATATTGATTGTTGATCAGATGTTATGAATCACATTCAATAGAAAACAGAAAATATACATAAAAAACAACAGGAAACTACAGCCTATATCGTTGAGATATGATACCAAAAATATATCATAAAAGGATAGGCTGTACCAAAACAACCTCCACAATTTTGGCAAGTGCTTGTATAAGTAAATACCAAAGCTGTAACCATCTAAAAATCCATAAAACGTTATCAGGAATTACAAGTAATGCCACCCAACGATGAGGTGAAACTGATGTTTCTCCAGCTAAAATTTAAACGTAATTGAAATCTCACCAAATTAGTACGGTAATGAAGCAAAACTATTCTTTCAGGTACTTGAGAAGTTTGGAAGCCCAACGCCTGACACGTCGCTTCAGTGTGTAACCAAAAACAACTCCAGCAACAAAGCAAATTGCGCAAAGCTTTGAGCATGTCAACCAAGACACACATTGTCTGCCAAATAATATAAAACAATCTCAAACTTAGAAGCAAACACTGACCTAAAATCCATCCATGCATGTAGCACCTATATTTACTTTCAATATCAGAATAAAAATGACATATTTTCCCAATGTTCAGGTATAATCCATATCATCCTTAAACAAAAGATGCTCATACTTGTTGGAAATCGGCAAAATCCAACACTAAATTGCCGAGATATAAAAGATCAGAAAGGGTAAAATGCAAGACAAAGTAAGCTAAGAACCCGGCAGAAATGGTAGGGAAAACCTGGGAGGTCTACTAGCCAGAGCAAGGGAAGAAGGCGATGAAGAAGAAGAAACAGCAACACTCTGTACAGCCCCTCCGCCATTCGCATTTTTAATTTCCACAGGGGAAAGCACCGAAGAGGATCTCTCGCCCGAACTTCGACGAACAACGTTCCGTAAACCTTCCATGCCTCCAATTCGATTGCGGGGGTTTTGGTGAAGATTCAGAGACTAATTTGTCAATCCACCAAGGAATAACAAACCCTTGTCGAATCGCCGGCCCGAAGATATTGTCAGATATTATAAATGTCAAACTATATAGACTGATTTTACTCCTTTTCGTTTGGACTGAAAAGCCGATTTTATTTAAACAATAGTAGACCAAATATTTATATGATGATAAATTAAATTATTGGAGTAACGTTTTTTCAACTAATTCTGGTCTAGAATCAAGACAAATCAAATAGCTAATCTATCTATTTCTAATTCAAAAGCAGTCATTTGTAATAATGTTTTATAGTTTGGATTACTCTCTAGAAAGTGATTATACGTATTAAAAGTAAGTATGTGAAAATAATTTTATTTCAGTTAAAATAATTTTAAAAAGTTAACAAACAAGCTCTTTTCTTAACTCATTTCTCATTCATGAAATTTGTTGAAAATTTAATTTTAAATAGTATTTAAAAATTTTTAAATAATGAAAAATATAAACTAAATCCAATACATGGAAGGATTAAAACTCCTGGTTGCAAGTTTTATAAATGATGCAATATATGATTTATAAGTTTAGATGACTCTCTCAACCAATAAATTAGTTTTTTTAGCATTTAATATTATGGATCTATCTTATTTTAATTTGAGGAATGTTTTAGAGGTTTAAATTAATTGGGGTTGAGCTTAGCACTGCTGCATTTGTAAAACTCGAATTTCAGTATTTTGAAATTCTTTTTTTTTTCGCCAAAATTTGAATTCTATACTGTAATTATTTTTCCCAGTATGTTGTAATTTAAATTATGTAAAGAATCTGTGATCTTAATAAAAAGAGAACCCTGTTGATAAAAAAAAAATAAAAAGAGAACCCTCGTAATTGCCTTCATGGAATCTGCAACACTGGGCTGCGTCTTGAAGAGTGTAGGTGTTGCTAATTAGGAAGCTTAGGGAGATGCAGAATGAGAATAGCGGTTGGGGCCAGCAATCGTCCACGCCATAAAGCCAATCCCATCACATCCTTCTCCTTTCTCTCTCCCCAATCACCTGCAATCTCTTCTTATCCCTCTCTCCCATTCTCAGCGCCAAAGCCTCCTTCGAAGAAATCTCACCCGCTTTCTCTCTCTGTCAATCTCCCACACATGGCTTCTCTCTCTGTCCCCAAGCACTCTCTTCCCACCTTGCTCCACACTCAAATTCTCACTCACTCATCTTCTCAAACCCTTCCTTGTCTCCCCAGATCCTCCAATTCTCAGTTCTGTGGCCTCAAATTATCCTATTCCTCCTCTCTGCCTCTCCCTCCTCCTGCTACTTATTCATCCATCACAGTTTCCATTTTTGCTAAGGTGCATTTCTTCATAAACCAGCCTGCCTGCTTCTTTTGATACTGTTTCTTCTCATTGATTAGAACCCACAAGTCCATTTTGTTTTTGTTTGTGTTGTTTTGAATTCGTGACAGGCGACCAAAGGTTCGAAGCCTCCTCAGTTCACTCTGAAGGATCAGGACGGGAAACCTGTGAACCTCAGCAAATTCAAAGGAAAGCCCGTGGTTGTCTATTTCTACCCTGCCGATGAGACCCCTGGTTGTACCAAACAGGTAAACGTCCAACTTCTCCGACGTTCTTTATTCCTTCATCCAATGTAGCTTGTCTCTGGTCTTGTCCGGCCGCTGGAGAATGCCCATTTAGAATACAAAGTACAAATGTACGTTTCTTCATGTAATTGTTTAGTGCTCAAGACCATATCAATTAAAGCTGTTGCTGTAACATAGCTGTTGTTCGTACTTGAATAGAATAAGTGGACAAGCTCCTTGTTGCTCGAGAATGAAGATTTATGACATGATTATCAACCGCTAATAGTGAAATTTAGATTCATACAATTATGTTGCTTCACAATGTTGTTCTGCTGATTCAGTTTAGCCGCTGCACTTACTTTGATTATTGCAGGCTTGTGCTTTCAGGGATTCTTATGAGAAGTTTAAAAAAGCAGGAGCTGAGGTAATTGGGATTAGCGGTGATGACTCTTCCTCTCACAAGGTAAAATTCAAAAAAATTCATTCCATTTAGTTTTCATCCAATCCACCAATTGATTCTTATGCTGAACATGTCTCTGTGGAATTTCTAGGCTTTTGCTAAGAAGTACAGACTTCCATTTACTTTACTGAGTGACGAGGGTAACAAGGTGAGGAAAGAGTGGGGAGTGAAGGGTGATTTCTTCGGAGCATTGCCTGGAAGAGAAACCTACGTCCTTGACAAAAATGGCGTGGTTCAGCTCATCTACAACAATCAGTTCCAACCAGAAAAGCATATTGACGAGACTTTGAAACTACTTCAGAGCCTTTGAGATTTCCATTTTTATTGTTCTTCTCTTTGCTCAGCCTGTCTCAGGGTTAGCCTGTATGTAATCGCCATGTAACCATGATAGCTTATAGCCGATATTCTCGACTGTTTGTTCATAGGGAGATGAAAAGATACTTCTTGTACCATCATGAATTTTTTTGCTTGAGATGAGAAAGTAAAATCCACTCATAGTGTATTTCTTGGTAAATTTTGATACTTGAACTTGCGAGGTTCACCGTACATTGACACATAAGTTTAAGACTTTATAACTACATTAGATTCCTGGAACATGATCTAGAGTACTGGCTCAGCAACATTTTACCTACCCCTTATCACCACGCATAACACATTATTTATCTTATGGTCCTAGTACTGTTAACGCATATGCCCAAACATAATTTATTCAATCCTGCTTCTTGTAGTCTCCACTGCCATAAGGGCTGATTACTTCTGATATCCAGCTCTTCTTCCTCCAAGAACTCCACCCCATGTCTTCGCATATTTCGTCACTGTGCTTGATGCTATAAGTCGAAATGCAGTGCCTTTTGTAGAATCTGGTAGACCTCTTCATTACCTCCATCTCCTGAAGTGTTTGTGAAAGCATCTTCTCAATACTTGGGAGCTTGAACTTGTCGTCTACCAGTTGAGAGAGCCACATGGAACGTAGCTCAGATGAGTGAAGGTTTGAAACGCTTTCAACGTAACCCACAAAAGCCATGTTTGGAATTAATGGATGAATGGTTCCCCTGCCATGAAAGAGATTGATTATTCAAAAATTAGTTCTCAGATCTTTTTTCTGTAAATTCTAAAGCTTGTGCTGACATGGATATCAGTTGTTACCTGTATAATGGCATAATTCCAGAAGGGTACTCCAAGAGGCTTCGAAAAGGCTCTGGTAAGATAGTCTTAATCTTTTTGTTCCCATCAAAGCCAGTGGCAAGAATCACCACATCAGCCTCCACCTTAGTGTTGTCTTCAAATTCAATTCCTCCATTCCAGAACCACCACTTGCTGGATGCTTTTTTAAAGACAATCTTACCCTTATCAGCTTCAGAGAAGAATTTATCTGGCAATATAGCCATCTGACATGATGCATAGTCCTCCTCAAATGGGTGCTCTGGTTTTAGTCCATACTTCTCCAGAGGAAGCTTCCATAGAATGTAGGACTCAATGAATTTTGAAATCCCACGCCTCTGTTCAAGTTCATTAAGAAACAATGAATCATTAGCTTGAAGATTTATTTAGAGTTGTATCTGTATCATATACTATGTAATTCCATAGAGAGCATTAATTCTATAAAGGTTGAACTCTTGGAATCATGGTTCTCTACAGAATCATCCTTGTGTTACTATGAAAGCGGACAATGTTAGATTACCATGGGAGATAAGAGGAGACAGAGAAGGGTTTTGAGGAAGCCTTGGCTAGGTCTTTCATGAAGGAACTGAGAAGCTCTTGTAGAGTAGAACAAGAAAAATGGCAATCCCCAAATCCAGTAATGAGGAACAGTCCAATGCAGAGTCCTTACCACCATTGTGCAGGGTTGCCCTTCAGGTCCTAGTTCAGAACAAATCAGCAGAAAACTATTATTATGATATTGAAATTTGATATGCAATATTTAGATGCCTTTTGTTAGTATATTTTAATCTCTGTTTTGGATTTTGAAAATAGAAAATCAGTCAGTTTTTTTAGTTGGACTTGTTAATCAATGATGCCACTTCAAGTTGATATTATATATTGGTGTTATTACATCGTATATGATTTGAATTACGTAAATGTTCTATAGTCACGTCAGAAATTTATATTCATCTGGATTAATTAGTGAAGGCTGTAAAGTAACACATAGACAAATATAAAAACATGGGAAATTCAAATTCAACCTTATATCGTCAACGCCTGATATTTTTGAATTGAACGTTTGTGTCAACCCTTAATAAAAATCATATTATGTGTTGACATGTGTTTGGCTGGGGTGAGATCATAGTAACGAATTATAATTCTGTCCTTGAAAAGACAAATTCTGAAAACTAATGTGTGTAAATTAGATCTCTCACCATATCAGCATGAATGACTTATTGGGTCGACAATGTTAGCATTTTTCTTTCACTCCCACATTGTTTTAGTTGGAACGTTTCTCCAATAAATCACAATCAATTGTAAGGTTGAATTTTTTGAAAGCTTCAAGCAAAAGAGAAGTCAGTTTCTTGGACATTTTATAACATCATGATTTCCTTTTATTACAAGAAAAGAAATTGATATATAATATGCTGGCTGCTGGGATAAAAATCGAGCAGACTTAATTAGTCAAAGTCATATGGTTTTTGAAATCCCAGAGAAATTTCTTGACAAACATTAATAAACAAGTGTGTTGAGGGGAGGGAGATTGCCAATGATTTAGGTTATTCACTCATTCCTACAGATTTGATAATCCATTTTGATTGGCAAAAGGCAATAATAAAATACGATGCATAATGAAAATAACGTTTAATTATAAATAAAAAAATATTAATCAAAACCAAAACTATTCAAATAATTATGTTGCCCTTATGTGTCGATATTTCTGGGTTGATGTTGAAGATTGGAATCTCCCGTTCAAACCGTCTCTCTCTCTCACACACACACACACATATGTGTGTGGCTTATATAATTTTCAAAGTCAAATATGATGATTTTTGGAATTCTAACTCTTGTGAAGGAAACCCGTCGAATATATAATACCAAATAAATATACGCGAAAGCAGCTTCTTGGAGTCAACAAGTCAATGCATCTTCCAGTATGTAATTTTTTTTGTTCAACTTCCAGTATGTAATCAAACCATGCAAATTACTGTGGACGAGAACATCGGTGTCCCATGCCATGCAACTAGAAGCATGTTGGTTGGGATGTATATGAAAGAAATTTTTGTCGCAAGCCATTATAGGAAAAAGTTGGAAAAGAGGATGCAAAAAAGGGATAAAAATCGTGCCATACAACACAACAAATTAAATCCTTTGACATTCATCAAACAAATTATATTTGTGCCTTTGAATATACAGTATGATATTTGAAAAGTACGACTTAAGATTCATCACGAGTTTTGTATGTACTCGGGCATCAATATATATTATGTGTTTCAAATGGAAAAATTTTGTGTGTGTATAAATGAACGTTATGAAAGTTAAAAGGGGGAAGTAATTAAAATAAATATAATCAATTAATTAATTACCTTGGTTAGCCTGTGCACATTCGAGGGCTAAATCGATGGCGGACTTTTTGAAGCCGACGACTGCAACTTTCTTTCCCTTGAGAAGTTGAGTAGCAGCTTCGTGGTCGAGTTTGCAGTAATCGAGTGTGTGAAGAAGCTTTCCTTCAAATACTTCTGGTCCCTTGTTTCTCGGAAAACTTGGAATCTTTGCTATGTCTCCATATTTTCCGTTGCACAACACTATAAACTCGAAACCGTACCACTGAAAATCCAAGTCCTCTAACCATCGTTAGTCTTATCTCATAATTGTTTATTCTATAAATTTGGCTTTTTATTGAATTGATGATATGAGAGATGATATATACAAATCAAAGTAGTATCATGGGACTCAGATTCTCGGTCCTGGGACATATTTTATACCACCAACAACCATCTCATCATCACATTAATTAAAACCCTAGTTTCAAGCTAATTAACCAGAGGTAACATTACATAGAGTCTATGTGTCGGAATATCTCATGTATGAGACATCCAAGAGGTAATTATGATGCCAAAACATAAGGAATTATGAGAGAAAATGGTGAAAGGTGAAGAAGCTAAGAACCTGAATGGTGTCAGATTCTTTAGTTTGAACAGCGACTTCCCACACTGGGTGACCAGGAAGCAGGCTTCCATGGTCCCCACCAACACCGATCAAACCCGCAATATCTGAGTTATCGCGGTCGCCGGAGCCATCAACAAACCGGATTTCCACCACCCTAGAGTTGAACCTTATGTTCTTGAGCACATCAAAGTGCTCAGCATAAGATTTCAGATAATTCAGGATCTCCAAGTGGGTAGGGAATTCTGAGTTGTCTCTATCAGGCCATGGGAAATCAGTGAACTCATAGTCACGTCGGTGTGATTGAAGCCTGGTGGAGTTATAGGAGCAGTGCTTCCAAACCCCTCCAATAGAGTCTGAGGCTTCAAACACGACAGGGTTATGGCGGGAAAGGTTTTTTGCAGCAGCAATGCCGCTAACCCCAGCTCCTATGATGCCGATTTTCGAAACCAGCAAGGGCAGGCTTTGATGATTAGAATCCATAGTCTGAATAAATTAAGAAGAAGGCTCAAGTGATGAGATCAATGGATGCGAAGAATGAGGATGTGTGTGCTGTGAAAGGTGAGGGTTTGATGAGGAGTTTATATAGAAATTATATTGCATGAACACGTCACGCTGAAGGCACGTGATTTGGACTTTTGATGCATGTAAAGGACAGATCATTTTTTCCAACGCTTTACATGTAATGCATCCCCATTTTATTTCTCTTTTATTATTATTATTATAGCCAGCTTCCCTTGAAATTTTTCAAAACGAAATTTACTCCTCATGTTCAAGAACTTTCCTGTCAATTTTATGAATTTGCCTGCATCATGTCATGGCGCAGTAATTGAAATCCTTCGCACCTAATATAGTAAAATTTCCTTGCTTCGCAACATTAATATTAATGTACCTCTAACTCAAATATATATATATATTAGTTTGTTGTTTGCATAATAATTTATTATTGGCTTAATTTCTCGCAAGCCCCACTGAAAATGTTCGGAATTTATTTTTCTTTTTGGATGAAGAACTAAGCATTATAAATTAAAGATGTTAATCATAGTGGATTTAATATTATATGATTGAATGATAGAGTCTGAACAACGAGACTAGACCATGCATTGAATTGGTGAATATATGTTAGAAAAAGCTTAATACGACTCATGAATGAATGTAGTTTCCTCTCTTGAAGTTCAAACAAGGAGCTATGAATATAAACTTGGTCAGAGAGACCTTCATTTTTCTTTTCAAAAAAGAAAATTAATGTATACACACTTTTCTTCTTATTTTCTTCGATTTCCCATCTCTCTGCGTGACTATTTTTTTATTCAAGGTGAAACCGTCTTAAGTTACGAGCAACCGGACCGATATACAATTTTAACGAACTTGTATATTAATTATTCAAAATTTAGACTCGAAATGATTCTTCAACAGATAGTTGGTGGCTGTGTGTGTATGTATATATTATCCTTCAAACAAGTAATAGTTATATTCGTCAAAATATAAATTAAGAATTAAAAACTATGGGTTTGAAGAGAAGCGGTTTTCTTTTGTATTGACCCATGCAACACACCTTCATATCGTCAGCTTATTATCAAGTTTCAGGGAGACTTCTACCAAACAAATCAGCATTCGCACATGAAAGTAGGCTGAAAATTATTAGTGTGTACGTGCACGCTATGATCAACGTTTAACGAAAACGTTTTCAATAAATTAAGCATGCAAGTATCGGTCAATAATTTAACTATATAAAATTGATCCATTGCTTAGTTTCATCTAAAATATTATAGAAAAATCAAACACTATAAATCGATCGAAAGTGTTCGTAGATAAACAGAAATTTTCTATTGACTAATTAACAAGATCTGTCATATTGTGCTACATCCCTCCCTTCGATTGCATATAAAGCCATTATAAACTAAATAATTGAAGAATCTCAAATTGATTAGATTTGGGTCACATCTAGATTTTGTTTTAAGAGAGATTGAAGAAGAACATGCATGCATCTCTCGTATTCAGGAATATCAAGGGCTTGATTTGGCCTTATTGCTTTTGGAAAAGAAAACTTTGGGAGCGAAACAGCCACGAATTTAACAAGGAAGTTTGCTGGAAGTGAGGCTTCTGGAAATTAACTCATCAATCTTACATCTTTCGCAACATCCATAGAAATTTTAACATAATAATGGAGTAAAACATAATAATGAAATAAATAAATAAATAATGCGACACGGCGGCTCCCATGACTTAATTATATTAATTTATTTGATTTTATACATTTCAATATTGATAATACGCATAATCGGTTAAATTTTCCAGTTATTGAGATTATACCTTGCATGTTATCTATGCATGTCTATATATAATGAGATTCGTCATGAGTTTCAAAAGGTTTATATTGAATTCAATGATTGCAATTACAAACACAAATTAAGGAGAGCTCATCCCAAAATACCATTGCTGCCTCCCCGGAAAGTTACGCCGTTGTCCCCAACTGAGTTTTGCATCATGACATTTCACTTGATTTTTGCCAATCAAAACTCTTTGTGGGTAATCCTTTTCTGTGAATATTAGTTTTTCAATGAAACTACATTTTAAATCTAAAAAGAGAATCCAATCATAAAACAATAATTCATTAATACTTAATAAAGACAACTCCTTAAATTATAAATCTTATCATACTTGTGATGCTTTCTGACTTATGAAACAGAAATGTCAGTATGCATAGTTTATTGTCTGAACATAAGAAGCAAACAATTTATCAGCAAGTATATATCCTCGTCAACGCGTTAATGGTGGTCTGTATTAGAAGTGTGTATTATTATAACATGATGATGTGTGGCTTTGTGTTGTCTGCGTCTAGGGTTTTAGTGATATTGCTTTGGAATTCCAATATCTCATTTCAAGTGGCAGCTAAGGATTTGCTATTCTGTCATTTCTTTGTCTGCTCTAATTAATTTCTCTTAATATTTTCAAATCGACTCACTATTATTTAAAAAAAAAAAAAAAGAAGGAGATATGAGCTTTGAACAGGTCGCAAATCGACGCCATCATGACTACTTGAACTTAATTATGAGAACTTTTTTTTTACTGAAATTTAATCCTAAGTGCTATGGACTCGTTAATTTTAAGTAGAGAAAGTACACACGCTCACTATATCCCTTTACTCTCTTTATTTTTTCCATTTCTAGATAAATGTATGTACGTGCGCGCCATATAATTTTGGTTCAACTAAAACTGATCAACGAAGACTAATGCAAAAGTGGTTACAAAAATAAACTACGTAAAAAGAAAAGGACAAAGTTTCAAAAACAGTGGAGCCAGGGCGATGGGAATAGTAATTAATAATAATGGAGTGTGCTCCGATACTCTAAGCCAAAATATAAGTCGTCAGCACAAGCATTTTTTGTCTCATAGTATAAACACCTTTAAAAATAATTAATACTTATTTATCAATTCCACCTTTATAATTCATTAAACTTATTTATCGATTTTATCTCTATAATTCATTAAACTTTTTATATTTTTTTTTCTTCTTTTAAAACATGGGGCATCAAAGGTGAAATTCTTTTTCTAATTTAAAACTGATTTACTGAGCTAATTACTATATTCTAATTTTGTTGATGTAGTTGAAAGTGGCTTGCTATCTATTTGGTTCATAGAGTTTATGTGAACGCAATAGAATGTGATATATGAGAATGTAATATAAATGAATAATTATTACAAAGCATTTGTATGATATGTTATCAAATAATTATGAAATGAAATCTATATTTTATCTGTAAAAATAAAAATGTGAAATAGACTTTTAAATCTATTAAAACTAAAAAGAAATTGTATAAATGTCTAAATGTTGATGTATGAAAGCTATAAGTGTCCATATATTAATTCATACAAACTATAATCTCAATCATATAGCCAAAACTAAATAATTGGGTTACTTGATCTACCATGATCCGCTGTAATCAGGATTATATTTAAATAGTTCACTATACAAATCAAATATTTGAATTAGTAGAATGTATCAACATTACATATCATCCCCTTTCATGTAATCAAACCAAACAAATAATTATGTTTTAGAGGGGATTAGAGGTGGAAATAGGTCAGGCGGCCTATCAAGGGGCCTCTAGCCTGGTCTATCTGTAAAAAAAGGTTAAGCCAAGGCCTATTTAAAAGTCTGCATATGTAAACAGGTAAGGATTATTGTTTAAAGTATGGTATGTAAGTTTGTAAATAAGCTTATTTACACATTTTGAAAAATATAAAATTATATACATATTTTATATATAAATTTATATTATATATAATATTTATTTCTCCATTATTATATTATAATTTGAAAATATAATTATCATTATATCCTATATTTAAATTTATATCATATTTTATGGTTAAAGTATACATTTGGTATTTTAAATTTACGTCAAGATTCAGTTTAATTTCTTGTATTTAAAAAGTATACTTTTAGTTGTTTTTACTTAACACCGTTAGTTTTATCTAGCAGAAATTATTAACTAAGCAAAATTAACTAGTGATTCTGCAGTTAAATGACGATAAAACATTATCAAATTTTAAAATTATTATATTAATTAATTAATTAAAATTTAATCATATTTTATCAGCATTTAATTGCAAAATCACCATTTAAATTTGATAAGTAAGCATATCCTATTAAAATAAACCGATGGTGTGAAGTTAAAAGGGTTAAAAATATGCTTTTTAAACTTAAGAAATTAAAATAAAACTTAATATAAAGTTAGGATCAAACATATAATTTAATCTTATTTTATTCTGAAAAATTTAGATTGATTTATATGATTTTAACATCTGTAACAAGGCCTGTTACCCAGCTTTTTATAATGCGGA
>QFDD01002751.1:0-22890 GCA_006871305.1 Vachellia collinsii | reverse complement strand
ACAGAATCCGAAGTAAGTATGTGAGAGAGTTTTATCTCAGCTTACGTGAAAGTGATTTTGAGAATTGATTCCCAAACAAGCCCTAAATCATCGAGCTAACTGATTTTTTTTTAAAGGTTGAAAAAACTAAATAAATAATGTAGTTATAACATATATTTTGAAATATTTATGTATAACATTAGATTATATATCGATTTATGAGTTTGGACGAATTAATTTAAAGAAAAACGATAAATATATCAGTTTATTAATTTCCTATGTCTCCAAAAAAATAAACTGACCTTTATATTAAGAATCAGAGATAATATAATATATACTCTTAAATATTTATATGTATTGTTAATTTATAGATGGAGCAAATTAATTTAAAACAAATGATAAAATATCAATTAATTAATGAGCTTTCTTAATTAAAATAAATCCACAGTAACAGTAGTAATTTTTTTCCATCTAAATTAGACAAAGCCTGATCTTATTACCATCCTTGAAATAGGAACACAGTTTTCCGCGGTTTAGATCTCAGACCCTATTCTCCCGCTCCTTCCCCACTCCTTCCTAATCATTCATTCGTTTCTCACAACAATTATGTCCCCATCACCTGTCTCTGCCATTATTCTCCATTCTCCGAGTTTCTCATCATCCTTCTTTCGCTTTCATTTCGTTTCATCTGCCTCTGTTTTTGCTGATTTACATCAACGTGGCTGACACATTGTCAGAATATCATCTATCTGTCTATCTTGAGATTTCTGCTGTGTTGAGATTTATAACCTCATCATTTCCTTCTTAAATCCCTGTAATGCTTCTTTTGGATGCAGCAATGTGAGCTGATATTGATTCCAACAATATTACTGCAATGGCTGAGAGAAATGCGGCATCCTCCGCGAAGGTTGTTTCTCGCAAGTCATTGGTATGGTTCTTTACGTTGACATCTACCCTGTTTTTCTTCTCTTGGTTCTTTGTCCTTCGTTCAACTCCAACCAGTCGTCCCGGTTTCATTGATTCTGATTTCTTGCCCAATTATAAGCTCTCCACTGATTTCGATAATTCAACACTTAAGAAGGAGGATAATCTCAACGTTGAGCCCTCCATCGGCCACCGAGCGATACTAGTGAACACTGAAGAAATAGAAGCAACACCACGCGAGACAGAGAAACAGACACTACTCCCTGAGAATCAAACGCCTGCAACAAATGACGTCGATGAATCCAAGTCCAGTAGGAAAAACGACACCATTGTCCCTCTTAAGGTTTTCATGTATGACTTACCTCCGGAGTTCCATTTCGGACTCTTGGATTGGAAACCCGAAGGAAACACTGTTTGGCCAGATATTTCGACCCAAATGCCTCATTATCCTGGTGGCTTGAATTTACAACACAGCATAGAATTTTGGCTCACCATGGATCTTCTTGCTTCGGAACTCCCTCAACCACCTAATGCTGGTGCTGCAGTGAGAGTTCGTAATGTTAGCGAAGCTGACATCATATTTGTACCCTTCTTTTCTTCTCTAAGCTATAACCGCCACTCCAGAACCAATAAAAATGAAAGAAAGAGCATGAATAGGGTACTGCAAGACAAGTTGGTGCAGTTTCTGACGTCTCAAGAGGAATGGAACAGATCCGGTGGAGTGGACCACTTGATATTAGCTCACCACCCGAACAGTATGTTGACTGCGAGAACGAAGCTTTGGCCTGCCACACTCATACTCTCAGACTTCGGGAGGTATCCTCCAAACATAGCGAATGTTGAGAAAGATGTGATTGCACCTTACAAACACGTGGTCAGATCCTACGTTAACGATTCCTCTGACTTCGATACCCGTCCAATATTGCTCTACTTTCAAGGCGCGATTCATAGAAAAGATGTATGTAAGTTTTCATGGAATATAATTGATCTGTTTTTTGCACTCTCCTGTTATATATGTAACACCGACTGGCCTTTGCTTAATTAACTTGTGTTCTTCAGGGCGGTCAAGCCAGGCTATCTCTGTACAACATGCTGAAAGATGAGAAAAATGTTCACTTTTCATCTGGGACAATTCAGAAAGGCGGGATCAAGCAATCCACGGAGGGAATGCATTCTTCTAAGTTCTGTCTCAATATAGCTGGTGATACCCCTTCATCAAATCGCCTATTTGATGCCATTGCTAGTCACTGTGTTCCTGTGATTGTAAGTGATGAGATTGAGCTGCCATACGAGGATGTTCTTGACTACTCTGAGTTCTGCATATTTGTTCGCACCAGAGACGCGCTTAAGAGGAATTATCTGATGAATTTCATAAGGAGCATTGGCAGAGAAGAATGGACACGAATGTGGAAGAAGCTGAAAGAGGTGGAACCCATGTTTGAGTATCAGTACCCATCAAAGGAAGGAGACGCAGTGCAGATGATCTGGCAGGCTGTGGCTCGTAGAGTTCCTGGAATGAGACTCAAGTTACACAGATCAAGGCGCTATGCACGATCTCTGTCCAAGAAAGAGAGAAGCTTACCCACAAAGCCTGCACCAGTGAATTATTGGTTAGAAAGAAGAAATATCCTTGTAAGAAACTCTGCAGCTTAGGTCTTCGGGAAAACGGCTAGGGAGCCAGGAGATTCCATTTGTGAATTGTGATTGTATTGGGTATCCATTTGAATCAACCCTTACGTTGTTAGCTTCCTGTGTCAGACAACAGAGTAGTTTAGTGTGGCTGCAAGTGATTTCATGTTGGTGACGAGGAAGCTGATGTTGTATAGTATACATGACATGAATTGATTAGAATCTCTGTAGCCTCCATGGTACAGTTCAAGCTCCATGAGATCTTCTTACCCTATTTTTTTCCATTTTTCAAAAAATCGGATTGGACTGGCCGGAAACCGGCGAACCGGCCACTGATCCAGTCCGATTGATCATTTGAACCAGTGACCGGTTCGAACTGGTTAAACCGGTGTTGAACCGGTTAAACCGGTCGAACCGCTTGAACCAGTAGTTCAACCGGTTCGCCTCCTTTTTTAAAAAAAAAAATTAAAAGCCAGAAACAATGAAAAAAGAGGAATCAGAGTGTGATGATATGGTTCATTCATTTTTTTAAAAAAAAATATGATAACAAAATTAGTGTTTAATTTTTTGTTTTTTATTTAAACAAATTTACGCATGAGGATATAAGATAAAATTAATTCATTTTATCCCAATATTTTATCACTGATATTTAATTAAACTCTAAAAATTTAAAACATTGGTAAAATAAAATAATATTATAGGTTTTATCTATTAATTTTTTTAAAAATAAAATATAATCTATTAAATTATATTATTTTAATATAGCCGGTCTAACTCCGGTTTGAACCCGGTCTGAACTATCAACCCTTAAACTACTGTCTCACCCGGTTCGGTTTTTTGAACCTTGATTTTTTCAATCAACTATTTTTTGCTGCAAAACCAAATGTCACGACTGTCTATGACTTATATAACAAATGATGAGTTCCTATGTACGTACCCTACCAATGTAGCGTATAATTTATATGTATTGGCAATCGATTTTTCAAATGATACAAGGCTTTTGTCTTGTGCTGGTATTTCGGCCCACCCGAAGGGACTGCTACTACACGCGAGTACTCTAGTACACCTTGACCCG
Source organism: Vachellia collinsii (assembly GCA_006871305.1). Lineage (NCBI taxonomy): Eukaryota > Viridiplantae > Streptophyta > Magnoliopsida > Fabales > Fabaceae > Vachellia > Vachellia collinsii. The sequence goes on along the minus strand of QFDD01002751.1, from coordinate 19,283 downwards.
TTCCACTGGCATGGTTTGACATATGAGCGCTGCTTCCCATAAGTTGTGGTAGGACGTGAATCCGATTTATTTCTTTTTTCTTCCCAAAATAGTTATTTATTTCTTAGGATTTTCGGGATAAAAAAGGTTTGTTTGGCCGCTGTCTTTGGGTGAAAAAATTAAACTCACGGGGCTTGTAAAAGTAATTCAGTCAACGAAAATTCAATGAATATAGAATTGTGGCTAAATAAAGCTGTGATCGAATTGATAAAGTAATTCAGTCAAATAAAATTTCGAATAACTTGAAGTTCTAGCAAAAATTAGGCATAATTCCATAACCATCTTCTCTTACAAATTTTAACTAGTGGAGTAGTAATTAAATGTCCTGTGCTGGTTTTTAGAAGATATTATTCCGAATAATACAAAGTTGTGTGTTGTTTGAGCAAATGTTAGTTAAACGATAGAATAAAAAAGGGAATTTTTGAGCCATCAACTGCGAGTGAGATAAAATATAGAGCACTGAAATTAACGCAAGATAAATAATGGAGATTGTATTGATAGATTAATTCCTTGCAACACACTTGAAACTTGAATGGAGCAGATCATGGAGGAGTAGCCACAGAGAATAGAGAGCAGTTGTCTGATCAATAAAAAAAAGTGTGTACAACGGAAATAAGTAAGTGGTCCTCATCCTCCGTCCCTAATCTCCCTCATCCAACAATCTCTGGAAATTTAGAGGTTGGATGCCGGATAAACGGATCTAATTGTCTAACTTGAGATCTGATAGATGCGGAAGACGGATATGACTCGTTGGGAGCCTCTATACATCCCCTTGAAGTTTTACCATTGGACTTTCACTGGATATTGTCTTCGCATGGCCGTTCGAACTAGGCCTTATTGGACTCATCTAATCCAAATTATTTTTTTAGGCATACATGTGTGGTTGATGGGCATGATGTGATTGAGGGGCAGCCTAATTTGAAGGCGAATTAAATGAGAGTGTGAAGAAAGGCCATAACTTCATTTTCGTGATTACAAGATAGATAGCGAGAGAAAGGACACGTCTTTAATTTGCATTCAAGGCTGTGGGATCGATCGTCTGCCTTGTAATTGGACGAATAAAACTACGATTTCGCGTGTGATTTTGGATCTCAATTGCAAATTAATAAATTATGGCTATCCATTAGCAATTTAATTTCTACTACATGTAAAGCTTAAAAGGCTTTCGTGCCACATTAGCATAATGATGTTATGATCTACTGATGAGGACTTGCCTACATGAAAATCTATCTATAAATCTATAAATGATTATATATATATATATATATATCCTTTTGATATCAAACAATAACATGCAACTTGCATTATTGTGTGTGGCGTACAAGTGTTAAATAAGTAATACACATATTATCTTATCGTATTTATAAGCTAATTCTAACATATCTCATTGATAGATATATAGTAAAACATGCTGATCATTTACGATATTGGATCTTAACCGGACGGCCCTTATAGGTCCATTTACAGATTGAATGCCAGAATCTTAAGTTCGGCCCGAACATTTGTCGAATCTAAAAGCCATAATTTTTAAATTTCACCTATATTTAATATATGTTTTATCCTATTAGAATAAAACCTACACAATAATAAATTATAGGATAAAATTTTACAACCATGTAAAAATTTTAATGATGTGATTTATAAATAAGATAAAAAAAAAATCTTCTTTCTTCCAGGTATTTACAAAGAATGTCAATGTTGGGTTTTGCAGACTGTGATAATGACATAATGTCAGACAGAGGCGTTATTGTGGCGGAGGATGGATGAGGAGGAAAGCCTCAGCCTCGTACAGTTATGAGTTTTTTGGTATGAAACATATGAAGAGACTGACTGATACTCCATGCAACATATATGGCTTAGGTACCTGATATATATATATATATGTGTGTGTGTGTATGTATGTATATATGTGAACATTCCCATAGATTAGAGTGAAACAAACCCCAAGTTATGGATGTCCCTCAGGAACGGAATATATCACACACACTGCAATATCATTGTTTGTTCATTGTCACAACAGAATCGGTCATTAGTGACTCATCAATATATAGCACCGTCTCCTGAATATACATAGGAACCCCAACATGCATTCTCATTACCCCTCAAACCAGCTAAACATGTGTAATATACTGCATTTTCACACACACACACACACACACACACACACACCACCCTCCCAGTTACCCCCTACACTTGCTTTCATATTAATTTGTTGCAGTTGATCAATTTTACTAGTACTACTACTGCTGCTGATTATGCATTGTGAGTGTATTAATCAAGGATGCACCTCAACAGTTGCCAAGTGCCGCATTTTTAGTCCCGAAGCGTCTCCTGCATCCAATAATAATAACAACAATTAAATAGGCATAATACAAAATCCAGCTATATGTATATATATATATATGGACCCCTCAATAATTCAACCTCACCAAATTAATCGTATTGCCCTTAATTACTATCCATTATAGCATCTTCTCATAAAGGATGAGGCTCAGGGTTTGTACCTACGCTGCTACATGGCGAAATATCATTGGTGCACCATTATTAATTGCTTTCAAAGCTGGTGAGAAACCACCGCCAGTAGTCAAACTCCCATATCTGGATATATATATATATCTTGTGAAACTTGCCTATATATATATATGTTTGTGTGTGTGTGTGTCTATATAGATGCACACACTTGCACACACACACATACTCATACAAGTAAACTATACTGGGTGGTGAACGTTAAGATTCAGATTCTCGCACCGAAAGGTGAAGACTGAGAGAGGAAGATCACATGCTTCCCACACAATGTTTCCCAAAGGAAAAGGACTTTGAGGTACCAGTTTGCTTGCGAGACCTTCGTGACACCTATCTCCTTTCACCCATCGCTATTCCTTCCTCTTTTAATTCCGGCGTTTCAGCCTTTTCAATTACTATATACCTATAGTCAAAATTCACTTGCCCATCGATCTCACCTACTTTAGTAATGCTTGGAAATAACCTTTCGTATCAAGTGTTTTAAAATACAAGACGACGAAAGGAATTACATTTCCCACAATGGTTCCGTTTAAGAAAATCATATGTTTTTCTTTTAATATGGGTCATTTATTGCTTGAGTGCTACCAATACCAACCCGCAGCACCTCAAATTTAATTAACCGCCCTTAAATTAATCTTAAAATGTCATTCTTCCAGAGAATTTAACAGATCAGACCAGCCCGGAGGCGTCAGGTGTTCGAGTATTATGATTATAGTCGTTTTAATTAATGGCTTGGCATGTAATATATAATGCGCCAAGGATTAAAGGTTAAGGACGGTAAAGTCCACCGGCCGGCGAATCGGCGATGATATCGAAGGTCTTGGACAGTATAGTCATACCACAACTTCTTCCCGCTCTAAATAAATACACATGCCGCTACTTCTTTATGCAACCTTATCTCCTGATTAAACTTATTAATATATATATATATATATATATGAAACAATAAAAGAGAACGCGGAGAAGATGAACAAGAGAATACTCAGAGTAGTATATAGAATAAGGAGAAGCAATACTCAAGTAGGTTTAACATTTGTGAAAGGTGATTTTCCTGCACGATTATTAGAAGATTATTTACTGTCTGAGACACAAGAAATTAAACATGAGTAGCCTGCTGGAAGGCATGCCAATATTAGGAGCAACACACTACAAGCTTAATTGACATAATCAATGATAAATCTGAAGTTACGTATATGCATGTTGACAGAGATCCTGACTTCTCAGAACCTCTACATATGATTTGAGTACCCTAGACACTTTTCAGAAGAAAGTTTCTCATTTTTTTCACACTAATCATGTTTTAGAATTGCCACAATATCATCCTAGACTCTAGGATCCATTTATTCAATCCTATGATCTGTTAGAAAGTAAGGGATAATTCCATCATCTCCTCTACCTGACCATTATTTTCATCCAAGAGCCACTTCTCAAGAACTGACAATGGAGGATCAGCAGTAATGTTCTCAGATCTTTGCTTATTTCTCTCATCATGAGCCATGACACGAACCTTGCCATCGCCAGCAGCAGCAGCTTCAGAACTCTTCTGAGTTGGAGGCATAGAATCGCCTGTGGACTTGTCCCAAGCAGCATTATTAAGGTTCTCATAAGACAAAATGGAATCAAACTCTTCATGGGACATCATATCACCAACAACCTCTTCTCGCTCGTCTTTGGTTTGGTTGGACATCAGAGTTAGAGCAGATTTCACCATGTTACTGTTATTTTCGATGTTGTTGTTGTTCTGAAGCTCTTTGTGATCTTGTGTTGCTTTGAGAAGATTAGTTGTGTCTGGCTTTGGAGAGGATCTCATCCAGCCTTCTAAGAGGCGAGAGATGTTCTCAGTGCTCGATGCATAGGTGGATGATTGAGACTGACTTAACCTTTGAGACAAGCCATGGTTGTTATTGCCCATGATATCTGAACTCTTGCTCTCATCAAAGCTTTTTGAAACAAACTGATGACTAGTTGTTGTTGAGTTTGCGGCCAGGTGGGGGTCCAATCCCGGTTGAAATTTCTTCAGCTTCTTCTTCAGATGGGTGTTCCAATAGTTCTTTATATCGTTATCTGTCCTTTGAGGAAGGTAGGAAGCTATGGCGGCCCATCTGCTCAACAATCAACGAACTAGACAAATTCAGACATACCAAAATCATTAATTAAAAAACTGGTACCAGTTAGTTGTCTGTTTCCTTTATACTGGCCAGTTGCAAAAAAAAAAAAAAAAACTATAGTAGAAAAGAAAATCCAAGATTTTTGTATAGAATTTCTGAATATTACTTGTTACCCAGTAGGGCTTGCAAATGAATTATCATTCCTTCTTCATGGGGAGTGAAGTTGCCCCTCTTGATTCCAGGCCTGAGGTAGTTCGTCCATCTAAGCCTGCAACTTTTGCTGCACCTTGACAACCCTTTTCAACCACAGAAAGAGGAAAAAGTAAAATACTTTTAATCTGTGGGTTTCAATTCAAATCTCTTGAAATCAAGTTCAAAGCAAAAATCAAGAAGAACAAGATCAGATAATACTGGCATGACTGTATCACAGCCCAATCTCAATCACAATCCCAATCCATCAAAATTCAGTGCTGCGTACCAAGTGAGGCCTGAAACCCAAACAAAATTCAAGACTTGGGATCTAAAAAGTGAATGAAATTACCAGTATTGGTAGGAACTGATCTCCAATTTCCTGGACCATTTTCTTGGATGTAAGAAACAAGAATGATGTCCTCCTCAGGTGTCCATGGACCCTTCTTGATGCCAACCTTCTCACAGCAAGGAGGCCTTCCCATGGCTTCTTTTCAACCCCACCCCTCTTCTGCTACAAACTTTGCTATGGAGCTTTCATATAGTAACAACTAGGAGTACTTATATATATTGGGTGGTCGAAGGAGCACTAAATTTTGACACTCACTCGTCTATCTTGCCGAGTCTCCTTACCCTTTTAATAGCTTTAATTTTATAGTAGATAACACACTACAGTTCTACTTTTCTTAGCCATGTGGCACTGAAGTTCCTCGACAAAGGCGTGAAACTTCAATTTTCCTCATTATTCAAAAAACCAGATCAGACAGGTCGGTTTAGACCGGAAACTGACGAACCGGCTACTGATCCGAACCGGTTGACCATTTGAATCGGTGACTGATTCGAACCGGTTAAACCGGTGTTTAACCGTTCGAACTGATTCAACCAATTTACCTTCTTTTAAAAAAAAATTTAAAAAGCTAGAAACACTGATAAAAGGAAATCAGAGTGGGATGATATGATTCATTAATTTTTTAAAAAAACATGATAACAAAATTATTCTTTAATTTCTGTTTTCTATTTAAACAAATTTATGTATAAGAATAAAAGATAAAATTAATTCATTTCATCCCAATTTTTTTATCACTGATATTTAATTAAATTCTAAAAATTAAAAATATGGGTAAAATAAAATAATATTATATGTTTTATCTATTAATTTTTTTAAAATAAAATATAATATACTAAATTACATTATTGTAATATAGCCGATCTAACTTCAGTTTGAACCCGGTTTGAACTATTAACCCTTGAACCACTGTCTCACCAGGTTCAATACCCGGTCTGATTTTTTGAATGTTGATTTTCCTAGCCTTTGTTTTCTCTGATTGTGTCATTCTTAATTACCATTTATGCTATTGCAGGATAAGCGAGGGGGAAATCCTTGATATGTAATCCCATTACTGTGCACACTTAAACACGTTGTACATCTCATTAATTCAGGCCTGAAAAAGAAGTAAGCCTAGGGTACGTGTCTAATCTCCAACTCGTAAATAGTAATACACAAGCTAAACTTGTAAATGACAGCATATTTATGACAGGGTTGACTTGTTTTCCGACTTGTGGTTTTGTTTTTTGTTCTCTTTTCCTCCTTGATCTGTACTGCTTCAATAAATGAAATCTGCACAGCGGAGAGAAGAAAATACCATTTTTTTTTTTTAAAAAAAAAGACCATGGTTTTTTTATATTTCAGTAGTACGTAGTTCTCAAATGGCGGAGTCAGACGTTAAGAGAGCATTGGAGGAGATGGAAGATGATGATTGGGATATTATTTTCTGCCTTTATATTCATTTGATTCCCCCCCTAAACTTTACCGTCTCAGTTAAAATATTAACTAAATCAAAATAATTTGAATAGTGTTGATTAGAGAGAGTGTAGGAGAAGCCATTTTAGTATTTTGTGGAAGATGTAAAATATAGGAAAAATGACGATGACTCGATGAGGTCCAATGATTTTACGATTAAACAGTCTTATAAACTCGTATAATTATTTTCAAGTTGCGTGAAGTTGTCAATGTACTAAGATAGGATTTTAACTAACAACAACTCCATCTCAATGCGTGGAATTGTTAATAGAACTTGATAGTAAATACGTAATTTCATGGGACTATTTAATAGCAAAATCCCTTACACGGGACCTCATCGTAATTCTTCCTAAAATATATATTTAATCTTTTAAATTTACATCAAGTTTCAATTTGATATTTTAAGTTTAAAAAGTGTATTTTTAGTCACCTATTATTGTTAACTCCATTAGTTTCACTTAACGAAAAATACTGACTCAATAAATTGAAATAGTGATTGTTGGTGCAAATTTTGGTTAAAGTGGAAAATTGGAAAAGATTCAGATTATCAACAGTATAATGAAAATGAGCGTGTCTGTTTCTGATGCAAAGGCGAAGGGAGGATGTTATTGATCGTAACGAAGCTCAAGCCAGTAGGGTCGAGTGGAATATAGTGGAGCAGCGAGAATGAGTATGAGATTACAGAGAGAATTTTTCTCAATCAATGGAAGTGCCTATAATGATTGCAACAAGGAACATAAATAGTGAGAATCAAGGGTCGTCGACCATTGAGCAATTTCAATGTTCCTCCAAAGATCTGGGTATTGTAGATGCTAGATTCTCGGATCGTAACAACTTGAGTTGACGTCCGTGGGAAGCTAGAGGCGGTCGTTGGCTGGTAAATGAACTCTTGTATCGTTAAGGTGCATGGTCGTTGGCGTTGGTCACGAGCACGGGGACTCCAGAGATTCTTGGTTGCTGGGACGGTGGGTGGATCACGAGTTGGGCTGGTATCGTTTGTTGGGCCAAGGTCCAACTTAGCTCAAGCTATTTTTTGGGCATCCGGTAATTATGTAATTAAATGATGTTAAAATATATTTAAATATTGGTTATTTAATATACTTATTTTTATATTTTAAAATTTAATCATATTTTATTGGTATTTAATTCCATAATTACCTTTTAAATTTGGTGAGTTAGAATTTTCTATTAGGTTAAACTAATAGTATCAATAATAAAAAATATTAAAAGTGATTTTTCAAATTTAAAATATTAAATTAAAATCTAATATAAATTTAAAAGATCCTGTGATTTGTAATTGCTTTCATACTAGGATTCAAGCTCGGACGTGTCAAGGATGGATTCACCGACTGGCAAGCTCGGATGCGTCATCTCAAACAGTATGCATTATGGTCTTCATCTTCATTGCAGCCCATCTAATTATTATATGGCCGTTGTTTGCCTGCCTCAGCTGAGGCTCTATTTGCCTCAGTGTTAAAGAAGCATTTTTATGTAAATTGATAAAAAGAAGTTCTCACATATTATGTTAGAAATCTAATTTTTACCATTAATCTACTTAAGAGTTGTATAGTTATTTTAAACTGGAATAGACTTGGGGATTATTTCCGGGACAGCACAAACCAAAAATTGAATCCAAAGAAAGTTGCCTATGATCTGACCATTCAAGAGTTATCCCAAATGCAGTTTCATCAATTTCATCTTCAATTCTCTTGCTCTTCTGGGTTCTCGTGCACAGAAATAGTACAAAAGGCGAATAACGTGGGATAGTCGCAAATCTATCAGGCATTAAGCCAGGCCTCGCTGTACCAGTGGCTGCCGGTTAACAGCTTCTACCAGAGATCAGAGCATTTTTAATGCGTCAGATACATATTCATTACATAATGATGTACATGGGCACATTGCATTAAGGTTGTTTGTTTGTACCCAGGTTGAATGGTGCAAGTCCACTGGAATTTTTCTAAGTAACGCAACAACGATAGACCTGAATTCTCTGCTAATCACAGTAAAAATCTGTCCATTTTTGCGGAGCACTCAATCCATTGATATGTCTATTTGATGATAAGCATACAAGTTTTTGGTATGCTACTCATACGGCTCACCTAACACCTCGTCTGATTTCACGTGATATGCCTCCCTTTTCGTTAACGGAAAGAATCTCTGCTACAACCAATTCAAAACTTCTGTTAAACGTTAGGTTCTCTTTATCGACAAGAGCAAAGTTCAATGCTTTGTCTTCCGACATTCCTGCTCCATTTCTTCCCTATACAAGCAAAATTCAAATGAGGTTCATAACACCTCTGATAACAGAAATAGGATTGCATGTAATTTTACCAGCATTCGGCAGAGAATATTGTAACAGTTAGGTTGAGCACTCAAGCTACTAAGCCAACAACTTGAGCGGCATGCAACCGACTGGATTTAATGCACCTGTCATTAGTCTTCCTAGATTCATTTTAGGAACGTCGTAATAATTAATGAAGGATTTCAACCACATAACATTTGCACATATGAAATTGCAGCAGATCTGCCGCACTATAACATCCAGCAGGCGTCACAAGATGATGGTTACTAAGCCATCTATTAGTTGGTAGGACCTTTCAATGCATGGCTTAAATGGCCAAGACGGATGGATACAATAACTAGCCATTAAAGCTCCCACCGAAACACAAATCAATGGGCACAACACTGTAACAATATGGACACTGGAGAGTACGTTCAACTTCAGAAAGAAAATTGACAGGGCAAAAAGGGCATCACAGCAAAACATCCAGATCAATAGTAAAGAGAGGTCGTAAGTGTTATTAGAGCGACCACAGAAGAGCTGTATTCTCACACTGGATCTACACTAACTTCTATTCCTCCTCTCAAATACAATGTTAAGAGGTGCACAAAAAGCGCCAGAATACCATTTCTTGATTCCAAAAAGTATTCAATTGGAAGGCCCCTATGCCTCTAGTCTAAGCCACCCTGACAAGATTTCTGTAAGGCCTACAAGCTACAGCAGAGTGATCCGGTCCATCTGAGGCTCTCGTATGACTCCAAGATCCTACCTCGTTATATCTCTATATCCTCGGGTATTTTAATAGTAGTTACGCTTTAACTAATTTGCAATTGCATGTGCAGCCAATCCGCCAAATCGTCTTATGAAGAAATTTTGGATGCTGAGCAGGGCAGTGTTAGAGGGAGGATCATCTTCCTCGTGCCCATGGTGGAATTGATTCCTTATCCCACCATGTTATTCATCTTGCAAGTCCAAATACAATGTCTCCGTACAGTTCTACACGCAGACAACTTCGATGTTGCACAAAAAACAAATACCAGAGGAATAACATCAAATAATGTAATCGACCAGATACACGTTTTCTTCTTCCATCTATCTCGAACCTGTGTACCACCAATAACGCCAAATTTAGAATGATACGGTGTTTCCATTTCCTCTACTGGTACCTTCTGATAAACATAATGAGCAGAACATATGTTTATCCTTAACAGTGAATCAATTAAGACTCCATGAGAAGCAAGATAATGTCAGTTGCCAAATGACCATGCCATCAGCACTTTCATATACAACAGGAAGTAGACAAAATTATGACACACGAAAGCCCCACCCCACATAGAACACCCATACTGTACTTTGGTAAGATACATAATGATTACTAATATGTGAAGAACTAGCAAGGATCGGTGAATGTGAATGTGCAAGTCTTCTGTTTGAAAATGTGACCAATCAATTTGCAGCAGACTATTGGCCAGCATCTCAACCCTGCAAATATTGATCGCTCCTACCTCTGAAAAATGAGATAATTGAAAATGCAAGATGCATATCCAACTATGATGTTTTAGGTCGCTTTCCTTCCGCTGCACAATCAATAAACACATCTTACTATGAGTTTTTCCTTCAAATTAACAATAAGACAAACTGCCCAAAGGGCAACAACAAATATGGAAATGTGCATGTTATGTACAAAAAAAACCCCAAAAAAAAAACAAAACAAAAAAGCAAACGAAAAATAAAAAATTAAAGGCTTAAAATATTGTTGTACCGAAGCAAGCAACACACAATTTTCAAGATTTAGACCATGTATTAGAGGAACAGAAACAGAAACTCACAGCTATGGCATCTTTTCAACTTCTTAGCCTTGGCGTAGTAGCTGTTCTCCCCTCCACTTTCTGACTTGTGCTCCCGCACAGGGTGATAGTTCAAAGATAACAAGTCTTCCTTTGCTGTATCAAGTCTGCGCTTTTCATCCTTCTGGTATAATTGTATTTCAGAGACAGCCCATCAATCCTCAACGGTAATTAACAAGATAGTCAATGGAAATATCAACACTTACACGTGAATTCTTCAAGTTCATTATCTGTTGCCTGCATAGTCTAAGTTCCATCTCAAGTGCGTGAATCCGAGATTCAGCAGGCACAACACTTTGCTCCACTAACTGTTTTTGCCTACCCCGGATAACCTCTGGTTGCCACACATTCAAAGCTGTAGAGGCTTGTCTGCAAAAACAATTATCAAAAGCAAATTTAAGTTACTTATGATAAAATATACACAGTATAGAGATATTTTTCAATGGAACAAATGAATAGAAGATTTAATCAAGCCCCCTTTCTTCCCATTATAAAAATAAAGCAACTTAAAATGACAACAACAATTTTCTTTCGTACTTATCACTAAAAAGATGGTATAAATTCAACTACGGGTGACCGTTAATATCACGAAGGCAGGCAGAAAAAGAGTTCTTCAATTTTAGATTTTATATATTTATATATATTCACCACGGAAAGCATAAGATCAGCGACGAACCTGACCTTGCGCAAATTCAACAACTCTGCAGCACTTTCTATCATTTTAGTGCTCTCTTGAGCTATCCGGCTCTCAAGGTCTCGGAGTTTTCTGGAATGTTCAGCAATCTGACTCTCCTTTCTAAATACAGCCCTCCTATGAGCGGCTATTCTTCTCTCCTTGTCTTTCTCGAACCTAACGAGCACCAAATGAAATTTCAAAAAAAAAAATGCCAAAAGAATTTTAATCCGGCAAAGGACCCTGCAAGATGTTGGTACATCGATAAAGTCCGATTTCCAGTGGTACCTGATTTTGTAAAGGGATTTGGATGATGGCGAAGTAAAAGATGGATGGCAGGAATTGAGGAAAGGGTTGGCAGAAGAAGTCTGTGTAAGAGGAAAATCAGAGGAGAGAAGGGGGCTCCAAAAAGGGTCTTCGTCGGAGAGGCGGCGGAGGCGTCGGCAAGAGATGGAGCAGCAGCATAGGTCCTTATAGGTAAATTCACAGCTTTGGACTCCTATTTCCAGAATTTTCCTCCACAGCTCGTCTGGTAGAACGGCCATTCGAGAACAACACCTGCACAACTTAATCGCCGGCGATCCTTTCCCACTGCTGCGATCCTAATGTCATTGGAAATTTGGAATCGAGAAGGCGCATCGGCGTTCAAGAACTTTTTTCTTTAATACTCGTCTTTGTTTGATCTTCTTAGTAATACATGAAATATTTAAAAATCTGAACAATATTTTTAGGATAACATGTGTCCGCTCTTATTTTTTACTTTTTCCATAACATCTAAAAATTAGGAGAGCACTTTCAAAAAAGTGAGAACGCATTATTTGTGAGAATTTTTTTCAATCTGAACATAATTTGTGATTGATAATCAATATTTCCCTTTAAAATATAACAATATCTTAATATAAAATGCAATTACCTAATTTAGAGATGTTTAAAAAATTAAATAAATTATTTTAAATGCTTTTATATTTATTATTTTCTTCAAATAATAAATATTATAATTAACTAATATATTTAATTTTTTTAATCTAATAAAATTAATTAATTAAGGTTGTACTTTGTATTCATTACAGAAGAGTTTTCATTTTTTATACAACTTATTTTACATTATAGAGAACAGGTATAGGTCGCTAGAAAAAAAAGAATATTTTTGCAAAATTTATGGATAGAGTTTCCTTTTTTTTTGGTACAGATAGAGTTTCCTTTGGTAAAGCAGTAAAAACAACTACAACATTGATTGAACAGATGGATGCGGAAGGAGTCGAAGGGATTAATCAAATCAACTGAGATACTTGAAGATGCCAAATTATTGGTGAAATATATCCTTTAATCCTCGTTGTTTGTATGACACATATAACTACATCATTTAGAGCATGTTTGTATTAGTTTTTGAAAAATACCTTTTATTTTGATTTTCGTAAAAGTTATTTTAAGAGAATATATTTTAAAGAATAACTTATGAAAAAACTAAAAAGAATAACTTTTGAAAAACCATGGTTTACACCATCAAACCATGGTTTTAAAGGTTTAAAAGCTATTCTGAGAATCTAAGTAGGTTTGTCTATCACTTTTGAAACTATGGTTTTGGACCCAGAAGCTATTTTGCATTTTTAAGACATGTTTATCAACATTTTTTTCAAAACTTTGATTTTTCTTCAAAACCAAGGTTTTACTATTCCCTCAAACATGCACTTAAAATTCACACAAACATGTCTCAAAACTTCACACAAGTTATTCTGAAGAATCTAAATATGTTTGTCTTGATTTGCATAACCATGGTTTGACCTGAAAACATGGTTTCAAAAAAGAGTAGATAAACATATCTCAAAAACCATGATTTTATGTAAGTCACACAAACATCCTTAAATTCCCCATAATAACTTATAACCCTCAAAACTATAATTTAGGAGTAGAAACCATGATTTTTCAAAAAATTATTCTTTCCAACTTTTTCAAAAACTATTCTCCAAAATCTATTCTTTCAAATAACTTTTATATAAATCAAGATAAAAGTTATTCTCTGAGAGTCAACGAACCTAATGTTCTGGCTTACGCCTATTCACTTGCTCGGCTATTCATGAAACTAGATTATAGTCGGCTACAAGTCAAGTACATGTATACCTATTTCATCCCTGCAATTATAACTCCCCGCCAAAAGAGTTATAGCTCATTGCCTGAGACGATAGTGTCATGCCTGCCCAGCTTCTTAACCTCTAAATACCACTTAAATCCCTAAAAAAAGGGTTCAAAGCAAAACCGGATATACCCTACAAAAAATACGAGGGAGAGGGACCCCCCTTAAAACGGAATGCAAGTAAACAAACCGGGTCACCATAACTTAGAACATAATGCTGAAGGAATATTCATTACAAAGATGACATTTAAGAAATAGACTCTTAGATCCCATCAAGGTCACTAAAAAACAGAAACCCTGCTAATTGTATGCAACCCACTCGTTTTCCTGTGTCTAATACTCACTATTCATGTTCTCAGCCTTAACTAGCATGTTTGGGAATAGCTTTTGAAAAGTGATTTTACGCAATCTGAAATAAGTATGTGAGAGGAGTTTTGTTTCGACTTACGTGTTAAAGGATAGCCAAACATGCTCATACACCATACTCAGAAAGATACTCAAATATTATATAATTTACCACAGAAACATATACGACACCTGGAATTAAACTTGATGGGGAGAAAAGCCAACACCTGTCTCAGAAAAGGAAGGAAAACAATCAAGAGGGGGCGCAAGTAACTAATTAAATCTAAACAAACCAAACCATTCTGTACCTCAAGGGGGAAAGCATATTACAAAAGCTACAAACTGAAATCAGTAATAACACCTTTCACTCAAAATTAGGTTATAAAATTGATATCCTTAAAAGAGTCTTATATGTGTGACATGCAGGCATGAAGTTAGGAATACAAAATCCAGGCACTGATGCACTTCTTGATACAAGAAAGATTAGAATGTAAGAAGTGCTTGCATTAATATGCATAACTATTTGTCCATACACTCATAACCCTAAATTTAAACATTTGTAAACAAATTTATGTCATCAATATAAATTGTCATACAACATATACACCACTCAATAAAACTTTCAATATGGTGCGAGTTAATGGATACCAGGACACTGCTTTATGATGCATGAAAGTATGAAACAACCTTATCCTCGTTTGGCACATGTGTTCACCAAAAATTGTAGCATAAAGGTAAGTTGTAAAAGCGTGTGCATAAGCATGCCCCCAAAATAGCAATACATGAAAGGAAAAGGCGTTCTACCATGTGATTTATGTAACACATATACATGAGAAAACAATGTTAAACTGGTATACTTTACAGCTCTGCAGTTACCTGATGGACCCCGTACTTGGGTTGAGTGGCCTAAAAGGCCAGTGCTGTAGGGTTGGAAGTGAACTGCGTGAGTTGGGAAGAGAATATCTGTAGGGTTGGAGAGGTTTTTTAAGGGGTTTGGGGGTTAAGAGTAGGCAAGAACATATTTTGTTTGTTGTGAGGAAAGTGCCTGATCTCTCAAACACTATGCTGAGGAAGACGCTGTGTCTCTTCTTCATTATCTTTACCTCCTCTGTTTTTTTTTCACCGCTTTCATGGCTGTAACGCACTGTTTCTTTGTGCTATCTATTGCAAGAGTCTCATTTCCTTCACTTGAGGAGGCTATTTATAAGCTATTATTAATTATTAATATAGAAAAGGGGTTCCACCACTGTTTCTACACCATGTATGCCAAAAGTCTTACACAACTGCATTAGTAGAACAGCACTAGTGCTGAATTAACAAGCTCCGTAGCAAAGGGTGAGGAAAAAGGATGCATTCCAAAATGCGCATTATGGTGATCATAAATTACAATACTACCTAATCCCCAAAAGCAATTGGATGATGAGAAAATAAATGTAACTTGAAAGTAGACAATATAGGATCATTACCTCTTCACTCCAAGAACATATTTCCTGTATATGAAATGATCAGTGTATCTCTAACATTTAGTGACTCATTATCTGTCTCTCTAAGAGAATAATGTCAGTTCAAAACATCATTAAATTTGAGGCTGCCCCAACAATGAAGGGCTCCATTAATAATCGTGTCAAGAAATAAAAAATGACACCCAATGTGATAGAAATAGGGAGTGCAGGCAGGGCTCGACGGCACACCGACAACAAAATTAGAGTGCAGCCGAGTCCTGATATGATTGCAAGGTAACAAGCATACACTGTCATAAGGTCATACATTGCAGCTCTACCCACAAGGACACTGTAGAAAACAAAGTCTCCAAGACCAAGTTTAATACCCCTATCAGCAATCTCCAGATCACCACCCCTCGTCTGCCTTCCTTCATTCCCCATTTCCATCATTTCCACGAGGGGAGACGTTTCCTCGCCAACAATTTCATGGTCCCTGCCATTAAATTGCTGGCCTAGACTGGGTGGACCGATAACCACTGAAAACTGCGACGAATCACTACTTGATGAATGCCTTTCTCGTGCATTACCTACCAGTGGCGACCTCTCCCCACCATCTCTGTCACTATGAGCCTCCTCGTTCTGAAAATCCCTCAAGGTCACTGCAGAATTGTCGGCATTGCTGCGACTGTCGTTCTCATTTCTATTAACGTTGTCCCTTGTCGCCGCTTGAAGCTCGATTGATGAAGAATCTGAAACTCCAGCGACCAAAAGCCCTAAAGATGAGGCTCCGCGATTACCAGTTCGAGCGACCGTAGGTCGAGCCTCGTACACCAAGGCAGGGAGCTCTTCATCCCTGGTTGAGGCCAAATCCACCAGCAGCTTAAGCGGGCCACCGGGTGCCAAAACAGCCACCAAATCATACACAGCCAATGCGACTAGCAAAACCCAGGTGGTCCACTCCGGCAATTTCGTGACCCAGGCCGCAACAATTATCCCCAAACAAACCATGTAGGTTTGCCTCAGCAAGATTGGGATCCCACCCGAAAACACGGAGAGAACACCGACAACAGTGAAATTGAAAAGCAGAAGAAAACAAGTAACGGAATCAACAGGTATAGAGAACTTTTGAATGACGGACAAGAGGATAGATCCGCCCATGGTGCCAAGAACGAAGAAGGCGGAGAAGCGCGTGTAGTTCTTGAGGAAATTGGTGAAGTTGTAGTAGTAAAGAAGGACAAGGAGGAAAGTGACGATGGCGATGAAGATGACGAAGACCAAAGCATTGAGAAGAGCGCCTTCGAGCTTCTGGGAAGCAGGGTCGGAAGGGTTCTCAACGTAGACGAGGTTGGCAGCGGTGCGAATGGAATCGACAGAAGCAGGAGAGAAGGGATTGGAGGCAGAGAGGGAATAGACGAGGAGGACAACAAGGAACATGCAGATGGAGACGGGGGACATCACTCCGATTATCTCTACGCCGATGGATTCTAGAATGCTCGACTCCATGGCGATTCAGACGAAGATCACCACCGGGGATTTTCGTCGAGCAAGGAACGGGTGTGGATCGCCTCCAATTTTAGCTATTATATCAGGGTTTGGGGGCATCGATTAGATTCAGAGTTCAAAGTCTTCTTTTCATTTCTATCTCTAAACCCAAAAGCTTTCAGCGTCTCTGGTCTATTTGCTTCTGGAATTTCTTTTATTATTATTATTATTATTTTGACCTGAATTTTTCTTCTGGATTTAAAACGTCCGTTTTTGCTTTTTTGATTCACAGGATTCACATGCTTTGGGGCCAAGTTCCGAAAACAGTAGCTGACTTAGGCGATCCATTTATCCCAACCGATACTGCCCGCACAAGAAGCGACATTTTTGTATCAAAAAAGGGAAGATGAAGAAGAAGAAGCAGCGACGTTTTCTAGGGATAAATGACAAGCGCATATTCAAGATGCTCCTGCCGGCTAATCCCATAATCATGATAAACAGATAATCTGGTTTGTTTTAGGAAAATCCAGTAAAAATACTTTTTAAAATAGGTAAAAAGATTAAACTTTTTTTTTTTTGCTCCTATAAAAGAACATTTATAATAGGTAATTTTCCATTTCTAACATGTTTCAGGATCTATTTAAATGTAATCCTAATTTTTCAACACTTTTACAAATAGACACAATTTATCTTGATTTAAATTTTGATTTTTGAAGTTTAACAGTAATAGTTTTAAACTCTTAAATTTACTCTAGTTCCTATATTCGATGTTAACATCTTTATTTTTGTTTGTGTCATTTACTACGTTAATTACAGTGAAATGACTTAATAAATTGATAAGATAACATGAAAACAATTCTTGTATATAGGTTTTAGTAGTTTTAAGCTTCTTACTTGTTTTTTATTTTTAAATTTTCTATATTTTTTTATCCTTCTTGGTTCTGGTTCCTGTAATTTTAAATATATGATT
The DNA here is from genome assembly GCA_006871305.1 of Vachellia collinsii. Lineage (NCBI taxonomy): Eukaryota > Viridiplantae > Streptophyta > Magnoliopsida > Fabales > Fabaceae > Vachellia > Vachellia collinsii. Next base: position 1,449 of record QFDD01002751.1, on the reverse strand, counting down.
TTGGTTCCTATAGTTTTATAAAGACTTAAATGTTTAACTGCATTGATTAACATCTTTCAGTTTAGGGATTAAAACAAAAATCCATTCAAAATATAGGGATCAAAATCTAAATTGGTGAAAAGTATGAAGACATTTTAAAACTAAAGGACTAACCTTTTTAAATGAAGTGAACTTGAGGGACCAAAACTTAAATTAGGGTAAACTATAAAAATAAAAAATAAGTTTAACCCATAAGTAAAGGATAAATCAGGGTCTTCAATAAGTAAAATATCAAATCAAACCCTATGAGCCAATTTCAAATTTTGAAGTATTTTAAATTACATAATTGTCCTCACTTTCTTTTATTTTAAAAATATTTTACCTTTTATAGGCCACTGCTCACAATGGCTCTAGTGTGAGCCGTCAATCACTGGAGATCCACTGACGGCCGGCAGCCGCAATTCAAGTGGCCAAATATATTTCTATTTCATAAAGAGTAGTAGTCAATGATGAAATTATAGTAGTTGAAATCTAAACTAAACTTCCTATTTTTGAGAAATACTCAACAATTCTCTATTTCCAACTTTAATCTAACGAATTTCGACTTTAGTACAATGAACGCTCATTTAAGTTTTGGAAATTCCATAAATTAAATAAAGAACTCTCTCACTTTTAGTAAAACATGAATTTTCTTGCAACTAACCATTTTCAATTTTAATTTCAAGAATTTCAACTTGAATATAATGATCATTTTAGTTTTTTGGAAATTCAAACAAATAAATAAAAAATTCTTAAACACTCAGCAAGAAACAAGCATCACAAATTTTCCTCCAAACTCATTCACGTGGGGGGCATTTTTTAATAGCGTTGGACAGTTTCTCTCTGTGTGTATCTATACATGTAGTTTAATATCTTATGAGACAGTTTGAAAATTTGTTAGGAGAATAACCGTTGATCATAATGCATGTTGAAAAATAACTTTTGTTCACAACATATTTATATTTAGATAAATATTGGATTCAGAATGCGTTTTGTCATAATATATTTATGTATGGATAACCGTTGAAAAATTAACTTTTGGTGGAAAAATAAAATAATAAAAAATGTAATAAAGAAAAATATATGTCAATCGCATGCATATATACTCGATCTTATAAAAACAAAGAAAATGTTCAACAAAGCTTGTAATTGATTAACTTGTGAATAAGTTAGCACATTGAGAGAATAATGAAAAGCTAACACACATTTTGCACCATCTCCGACAAAAGAATATATTTTTCCCCCTTCTTTTGCTCTTCTTCTATCTCCCTTGTGAACAAGCTAGTACATTAAGAGAAGTATGAAAAGCTTTCTGCTTAGAGCTTCAAGTTGTCCATCTATGCTGGCAGAAGAGTATTGTCGATCTGGGTCTCTCCAATCATTGGAACAAGGCTACAATTATTAGCATAACACTTGAACAGTTTAGATTTC
>QFDD01002750.1:0-18476 GCA_006871305.1 Vachellia collinsii | reverse complement strand
GGGAGAGTAAGACAAAATTCAGAGTGAAGGCTAAAATTTATCAAAAAGTACTGATGCACTGAGAAATTGATAAAGGAAACAAGAATGGGAAAGAAAATCGGGGTGAAGTAGAGTGGCGGAGGGCAAGATCCTTTGATCGCACGGTGGAGAGTTGTTGAGATAAACGGTCTATATACCTTTTAGTTCAAAGTTTCGGACCGTTTGAGTCAGAATTTCAAATTTTCGATGGGCGGAGCCAAAATTTCTTTCCGGAAAATGGGATAATTAAACGTTTGGACATCTAAGTTTGTCTTATTATTGATGTGATCCATAAAATTTAACCTTGATCAAACAGGTCCTTATAGTGTAATACACCAATCCCATCATCCTCCTACACCAACAATTTTTCCAGCAACCCGTAAAAGGTCGACAATTAACAAAACCATGGGCATATTTTGGAATTATATATCTTTAAGTTATAAAAGTTATAAGGATTGATTATTTATAACTATAAAACTTTAAGGGTTTGATTAATTAAACTTAACTTTTAGATATCAAATTTATAGGTTGAAATAAAGTTAGGGGAGCAAAGTTTATATACTTTTAATGAATTATGTTTTTTATTTATATACTTTATTTTTGCAATTTTCATCTCTATATTTTATTTCATTCAAACCATTAAACATAATTTATACAGTTTTATTTTGTTTTAGATCTAAACTTCACGGCGTTAACAAATGTATTAACATTTTGAAAAATACTTGCTTATTTTTAGAATATCATATCATCTGTGATTTTTCTAATAAAATATTTCAATCATCCATTTTTGTAGATCACACAAATATCTATTATAATGAATTATGAAGAGAGAAAAATAATTAAAAGAAATTTATGGGATATGAGATTCATAAAAAATGATAATTATAATATTTTTATTAAAGAGAATAAGATGACTAGCACTCCATGAAAATGTAAGTATTTATCTGACATTGTTATGTTTATACATCAAACTTAAAACTTAAAAAAATCCAAAATCAAACCTCATTGAACAAGACCAAACAATCACAGAACTAGATTTTTAATGTGAAATCATACAGGATACAGGCAACAAAGAAAACCTTGTAAAAAAAACAAAAAGAATAATAAAGAAAACTATGTGATAACGCTATAAAAAAAAATGTGTACTCGTTAATTCACGGTAAAGTAAAATTGAAGCTGTGAAAAAATGATATAGGATCGAGGGACACGGACTACCATCCAACCGGCAGATGACTTTTCTTTATTCAGCGGATGGTCACGATTGGTTCCTTTGACAGTTCAATCTCAATAAATTTTAAAAAATACAAATTAAGCTATACCTTTTAACATTTGTTCTAAACGAATACCTCAGAATTATACTGAGGGAGAAACTAGGATGCGTTGCAGGGGTGCATTACCTTCAGTTATATTACACACTCCTCTCATACATACCATGCGTTATCCCACGAAAGCGTTATCCCACGAAATGCTTTTTTTTTTTTTTTTTGTAAAGTAGCAAATATAATCTTGACATTATTTCTCAAATGCACACAACACTCTAATCTTTTTTTTTTATGCAATTTTATTCCTTATCTTTTTAATTTAGCGTAATTACATCCATCATCTTAACTTTTAACCAATTCTTTTAAAAAAAAATAATTTTTTTTGCATTTAACATTTAATTTACTTATAATTCAATCCCTCAAACTAAAAAAATGAGCTTCTAAGTCCCCTCAGCAATTTTTGATGATAATTCTAGAAATTAAGTTTATTTATAATAATTCATCTATTTATGATCATAAAGGTCACATCTTTTTTTAGGGTTAGTTTAAGGTCAGAATAATGAAAAAATTTTATTGTATCAGAATTTCATGGAAACAACCCTTATGACTCAAGTTTTATAACGATTCTAAAAATCAAATTATGTTTTTAAACATTCATCCATTCGGTCAAAAAGGCCACATCCATCGGAATAAAAAAAAAATTAGATTTTGAAAAATAAGATGTGACCTTTATAGTATGAATGAATGAATTTTGAAAAATTAATTTGATTTTTAGAATTTTCATAAAAAAAATTGAGTCATAAAGGTTGTTTCCATAAAATTCTGATATAATAATAATTTTTCATTCTTATAACCTTAAACTAACCCAAAAAGAAGATGTGGCCTTTCTGATCTTAAATGGATGACTTATTGTAAATAAACTTAATTTCTGAAATCCTCATGAGAATTTTTTGAAGAGACTTTGGAAGCTTTTTTTTATTAGCTTTATTTTATAAAATAGTTTAAAAAATTAAATTATAAGTAAGTTAAAAGTTGGGGACTAAAAGATTAATTTTCTCCAAAAGAATTGGCTAAAAGTTAAAATGAGGGATGAAATCGCATCAAATTAAAAAGATGAGAGATAAAATTGCATCAAAAAAAGATTAATACGTTGGGTGCATCTAAAAAATAAGATCAATGTTATATTTATTATTTTACTCATGTTTTTTTTAAAGCAAACCTTACATCCTGTCCATGAAACGGTTTTTTTCCTTCCGTACGGCAAACAGTAAACTTTTTTACCTATATGCTACACCTCACAAAAAATTTACCCATATACTATACTTTTCTTAAACTCGCCCACCTGCTCAATTTACCCTTATCAAATCTTCAACAACCTTATCACTCGGGAGGAAGGGGATATTGAATCAACGCGGAAATTATTTTTCAAATTTATTCACTTGCCTTTTGTAATTTAAAAAGAGAGAGAGAAGAGAGAAATTATAAATGCATTACCTTTTATTTTTCATACCTATCTTTTTATCTAAATATTATCAAAAAATATAAAAAAATTAATTGAAAAACGAAAAAAAATAATTTTTAATAATTTTTTTAAATAATTATTTTAAAAAATTATTAAAAATTGTTTTTTTCTTTTTTAATATTTTTTATTAATAAAATATTTAAAATTTTGGTGGGCGAGTTCCAAAATTTTTTTTTTTTTAAAAAATAATATATCAAACTCGCCCAGTAGGTGGGCGAGTTTGATAAACTTTTTCTTAAACTTGCCCAGCAGGTGGGCGAGTTTAAGAAAAGTATAGTATATGGGTAAATTTTTTGTGAGGTGTAGCATATAGGTAAAAAAGTTTACTGTTTACCGTACGGAAAGAAAAAAACCCCGTGAAACCTTACATTGTTTGATTGCCTCATGCACCGATGAGTTTGCAATGCTGAATCTTATAAAAGTCAGCTTGTCAGATGATAAAAATTGGAGCTCAATATTCTTCCTGCCTCAGCGGAGGGTTATTAATTTTCTCATCAATTGGATCAAAGCGTTTGTAAATGTGGCTTGAGCGATGACCTTTCATTTCCAATCACTGAACGATTTGTTCTTGAGATGTGACGAGACCTTACCTCACTTCTCCTTGTTAACCTCTCCAACCTTCAGGTACAAATTGTTTATATGCGTGTGTGCATGTTTTCAAAAAGGACAGATATGCCCATATATGCGGTTTCTGACATAGGAAGTCTAGTTCCATAAGTGTGATAAACAATATTTTAGATACCTATTAGTGCATGCTGCTTCTTAAACAAGAACGAATCGGTAGGCTAACCTTTGTGAGACTTACTAGGAATATAGTATGAACTCAAACCATTGAAATCTTGCTCTTAGGTACTCAAGTACAAGGAACGGAAATGAGATTATAATGGTATGTTTAGGAATAGCTTTCTTAAGTGATTTTACGCAATTCGAGATAAGTATGTGAGAGAAATTTTATCTTGACTTGTGTAAAAATGGATTTTAAGTGATTGCCAAACAAACCCTAAAAGGATGTTTGATTGTAGGAGCCTTCATCACATTCTGCTACTGTGTCAGTTTTAGTATTGGCTATAGGTATACAAGAAGGAACCGGGTCATTCTTACTATTGCCTTTGTCTTAGCATGTATTGTAAGTACTTCAATTATGATCAAATATTAATTCTGTTTATTTCCTAACAGCGGTGACAAAAAATATAGTATGAGTACTCCACCGTCATTGCATTATCAAACAGACACGACCCCGTTAATGAAATTGTTGCAATCCAGTCAACTAACAAATTTGCTTCCCTGTGTGTTAAGTTAGTATTTTGGTTTCAGTGAGGAATAATATATCCTCCTGCACAGTTTGCATTTGGTGGTTTATTGGGATCATTATAGTTTTCTTGATGAGGAACTCCAGTTGGGATGTCATATGCCTTATATCTCATCATTAATCTCTCTGTATGACCTGCCAAGAGAGATATTTAACCATGGAAGTGGCATAAAAACCTCCCGTTGTTGCAAGCTTGTGTGAAGATTTGAGGAATGTTTACTGTGATGCCTCTTCCTGGCCAGGCTTGTCAAGAGTCCCTTTGTGCCCTCAAAGCTTATAAGCACACAAGTTGATGAACTGACTACTGATAGTGAGGCATTTCTGTTGTGGAATTCCGAAACTTGTTATACCAATCAGTCACTTTCTTGGTCAAGCTTGATCTGTGGATTTTTTTTAAAGCAGCCTTTGTTCTCTCCCTGTCTTCTTCGGACACGTCCATCCCTGAATTACACTTGACTGCTTCCTTTTGATATTGAGACATAACCAACCTGGCCTCGGTAGAGCTGCGTCAGTGCGTTGACGATCATCCAAGACTTACGCTTCTCGTAGCTTTTTTCTTTTTCTTTAATCAACTCTTGTTGCTTTTAGTTCCCTCAACAATAGCTCTGCAAAATTATTTTTGGTGTCTCTGCTCGGCCTTGGGTTGTATTCCATACAATCCGCATAACAGTGCGAGTAAATAAGAATTGAAGGTAGAATAAAAAACGCCAATAAAACCAAGTGTAATGTTACAAAGTATGTTTTATAGTTTTTGGAATTTTCTGTTCCGTTGGGTATTAGAATCAAACCCCACCCAAACCAAAAAAAAAATGTTCTTGTAACAATGTTTATTGGAACTTCCTGTCATGATTCTTAAGATGATTAGCTTATTTTAAGTAATTTTACACAATTTGATGTTATTATGTGAGATAAGTCTTGTTTCAATTTGTGTGAAAGTACTTTTTACATGATTATAACTATTTGTTAAAAAATCATATATCAGGGGCATAAATGTAGGTATTTTTTATAACAAATATTTAAATTTTCATTCACCGTGTTGTGAGAGACCGCTGTTAACCCAACTCCGATAGATTGCAACTCATATTTAGCTTCCAAGATTAATGCATAGTGTGGCAAAACGTCATTCAATAAAAATGTTATCCAAACAAAAATAAATTGGATCAGTTAGATTTTGGGCCTCAAGCTTTCTGGATCAACCCATCTAAACATTCTTTTAGCCATCTGTTTTCCAGAGTGTTACAGCCTCGGCTCTCCCACCCTTAGGCCTTGTTTGGTTCAAAAATAGAGAAGGGGAGGTGGGGTTAATTAAAAGTTGATGAAGTTAAGTGAAGAGATGTTATAAGGTGAGGGTAGGGGAAATATTTTAATAATTGTTGTTTGGTTCAGCAGAGGAGGTGAGGGGAGTAAATTCTAAATTGACAGTTATACCCTTATCATTTTATTTTTTTTATTTTGTTCATTATATTTATATTAAAATAACCATTTTCTAGAATGTTTGAATTACAAAAAGGCATTGATTCACTTGTATGTGATAAAATAAATTTATATAATCTTTAAAATATAATAATATTAATTTTAACATGTTATTTCATCTTTAATGATGTTATTGTATCAAAAACATTTTTTTAATAAGAGTGGATTTTCATGATCAAAGTAAGTAATAACATATGTAAAAACAGTTGGAGAACAAAAAGGAAATAAAAAAAAGTTGGAAGGAAAAAAAAAAGAAAAGAAAAGAAAAGAAATGTTTTAAAGCATTAGGGTAGGGAAGAAATATTATAAAATTGTCATGTACAATTTTAAAAAATTTGAAGAAAAGTTTCTCACTCCTCTAAAAAACCCCAATTTTAGAGGTGAGAGAGGAGGGGAAGGTACCATGGAAAGACAAAAATTTTACACCCATCCCCTTCATTTTTTTTTAACCAAACAATCATATTCATTATCTTCCCCTCCCCTACCCCACCCTTCTCTCAAAAAATCCCAAATCAAATATATCCTTAGAGGTGAAAATAAGCCATAGGCTTAAAAGGGTCTGGTGTGGACCCAAACTTTTTAGTTAGGTTGTTTTACTTAAAAGGTCAAATTTAGATTCACTCACTAAAAAGCAATGAATCAAAAACCGGACCGGACCGGCCGGGTTGACCCGGGAACCGGCGACCCGGTCATCCAACCGGTCCGGTCATAGCACTAACCCGGGATTTGGTGACCCGAGATGAACCGGCTTGACTCGGGGTAAACCGGCCTCAACCCGGGTAACCCGAGGCAAACCGGTGGTGACCCGGGTCAAGCTTATTTTTTAAAAAAAAAATCTGATTTTTTTTTTTAATTTTAGTTGACTTAAAATACCTTCAATTGGATTTATTACTTTAGCTTATCATCATATTGATAATTTCTTACTTTTGTTTTTAGATTACCCAATCAAACTACCATTAACTATTAGTGATTATGTTTTAATGTTTCATTATTTTGTAGCTTTTGAATGATTATAAGAAAAACATATATTGTTAATGTTATATTTTATTATTTCTATAATCAAACAATTGTGTCAGACATGTATGCAACAAAACATTATGGATCTAGTGTCTTTTTTGTTTAAATATTATAATATTAATTTGTTTATAATTAAATATGAGTATTTTTATTAAATTATATTATTTTAATATAGCCGGTCTAACCCACGGGTTAACCCCGATCTGACCCTCTAACCCTTGACCCATTGCCTTGACCGGTTCAAGGTCCGGTCCGAGTTTTAATACCTTGCTAAAAAGTTTTTGAAGTTTATCGAGAGGTTTAAACATGTTTTGATCATATAACTTTTTAAAAGTGATTTTAAGTAATACAAAATAAATATGTGAAATGAGTTTTATACTAACTAATATTCTAAAGGTAACCAAACATCTACTAAAACATGTTTTACGAGCACCCCACAGCTTCCAGATTGTTTTCCTTTTCTAATACTGTTATTCTACCCCAGGCAATCGGCTTCACTGCTTCAATGTGTTCATCAACAACACCAAATGCTTCGAGTTCCGACCTCCTGAGTCTGTAACCGAAAACCTTGCGCCTTCACTTCTCATTTGCTCAACTACTCACCCCCGCTGGCCGCCGCCAATCTCTGCTCTTCCTTCGCCGTCGCCGTCACTGGACTCCGTTCTCCAATCTCCACCATCGTCGCTGAACTCCACGGAAGAGGCTGAGATAAACCTCCAAGGTACCGTTCCCCAATCTCTTTCAGCAATCCAAGGCAGCTGTTTACAGTTACTTTTTTTTTTTTTTGTAATTACAGATTTGAAGTTTTGCTGGTTCGACTTGCATTTCCCATCCAAAGCACATCCTTCTCGTTCTGGCCGCCTTTCAGAACCCTAAGCCCCTTCTTCTACTATATTTGCCCTGCCCGATAATTCCCTATCGGATCAAATCCATGACCTAGGTAACTCTTTTGTAGATCGGTTATATCTTAAAATCCTGCCTTTTTTGGTGCTTTCATTCTGATCTGCTACGAGTTATTCCCATCCTACATGCGGAGCTCTTCTGTGTTGAGATTTATTATCAATTTCGCTATCGTTTTCGGGTCCTTTGCGTTATTGTTTTCTCTTACTGGTCGTTCTAATTGTGTGAATTGGAAGGAGGATGAACTTCGGTTGATGGCTACGAGAATATAAACTTCTTTTCAACTCTCAATAACGCTGCCCTTTTTGTGCTGAGTGAAAAATTGGAATTGTTGATTTGTTCCGGGAACAGAATGGTGAAAGAAACTGTCTTTTTACTTGTCTGGCAACTTCTAGTGTTTCAAACAACCGTCACGTTAGCTCCAATGAGTTTGATTCACTTTGCGATTCCAAGCTTCATTTTCATGACTTGCCTTTTCTAATTTTAGTTGAATATGGGATGAAAAGGTGAAGTTAAAAGCATTACGGAAAGCCAGATCTACATTCTTCTAATGTCGTAGCAGAGCCAAAATGAGTTTTCCTCCATGGAACGCCCCCCCCCCCCGGGGGGCGGGTGCTGTAAGAAGATGGTGGAAAAGTTGAATAAGTGATAATTGTATGTGCCATAATTGAGGCAATGTGGTTGTAATGAACTTGAATTGTGGAGGCTAACGTGAGATGAAGTTTGTCATGTTTTGGGGACAGAGGAATGGTGGGAGTTTGATGGAAAAGTGTTTTTATGAGTTTTTTCAGAGGCCAGTGGTGCACTTGGGGGGAGGCTTCAACTAAGTCAGCATCAACTGTGTGTGTGTGTGTATTAAAAAAAAATGCAATTATTTCACTTAGTGTTTGATTTCTTTAATCAATCAACTGTTTTTTTACACAGCAAAGAAAAAAAAAAGACTTTGCAACAGTACTATAACCTAAGGTTATTAGGATGCCCACTTATTTACAAGTAGAATTTGCATGCCAACGATGATACATTAACCTGTTGCTCTGCTCCATTTGTTCATGTCGTTTACCTTTTGTTGTGTTTACAGGCTAATGGCTATGCGTTATCTTGTTGGTGTTAAAGAATCACGTTTGTTAAATTGTTGTTATATTTGGTTGTCTTGTTAATTAATTAGATTATAACATTTTTTTATGTATTTTGGATGATTTTTGTGATTTATGCTATTTTTTTTGTCTATTTTAGATTTAGGCTTGTTTTTAGCCTAGGCCTATTTTCCTATGAAGGCCTGTAGCCTATTAACCTGATTATATAAGTTAATCAAATAACTGGCTTTTTCATAGGCTTCATGCCAGCAGCTATCAAACAGGCCTGTTGCCAGGCGCAGGCCACCTTGTTGCAAAACAGGCCTGGCCTAGCCTGTTTGCACCCCTGCCCACCCCCAATTTTTTCTCAAGCAAAGCAGCTTTTGTTGTCATTTACGGTCTGCGTTTCAGGCTTTCACTATGAGATTTCCGGCGTCGTTTGAGATCGCTTGATGCATTTTCCTCCCAGTTCTGGGGCAATACCGATGTGCTGACAAGTGAATATAATTCCTTGTTCATCAGGGGGAGAGTGAGCGAGAGGAAAATCAAAATCCAAAGCCTTGGCAATGGGGTTTGAAATTCCACTGGATCAGATTAAAGAGTTACAATTGCTGCTTCGCAAAGAGGTCAGTCTATCTTGGTACGAGCCTGAGAAAGAGGACCCTTTTACGCTTCCTAAGCTCCCTTCAGTTGCAGAAACAATAGCCGGGCTCGATCCCTCGCCTCCTTATCTTCGCTGCAAGCACTGCAAGGGCAAACTCCTCCGCGGGGTGCAGTCATCTATCTGTGTTTTCTGTGGCACAAATCCCCATAAGGATTTGCCTCCTGATCCTATCAAGTTCAAGGACAGTGTTGGATATCGCTTCTTACTAGACTCCCTCCGGTTAGATGGATCGGTAAACTCAATTTTATCTTCCCCCTTAACATGTTTTTTTACCTTGTTTCTTACTTGGTATGCTCTATTCTGAATTCAATTCTACTGTCCAACCTATTGTTAACTGCTTACGTTAATGTTGGTAATGGTTAGCATTTTGTAATATGATAAATTTTCCCTTCTTCAGTGAGAGATCTACCTTTTCCATCTGGAGGTGCTGTCCTGCTTTTCAGTTATGATCAATGTTTGATAATAAAATTGCTATCTTTACTTGACACATTTTGTTGCAGGAAATGGTGGCACCAATCAATAAAGGGAATGATTCAAGCAGAGTGAGGAGTGCATCAAAAGAAGAGATTCCCTTATCTGAATTGTTAGATTTGCAAATTATACAGCCTTCAGAGTTAGATGGGCTTCAAACCAGGAACTCAGATGAGGCAGCATTCCAGGGCAAAGGTGCATTAAATTTGGCTGCAGTTGACCTTGATAGTTTTTTTTCTCAGAGGAAATCTGCTTCTGATGCATTTGAAGATCAGTTGGGTTCGAAAGAACTTGCGGATAGTGCTACAGATAAGCCTCTTCAAACTAACGAAAATCTTAGTTTGTTTCAGAATGTCCTGGATCAAGAAAAAACCACAGGGCCTGAAGGTCAGAGTAGCAATTCCTTTTCTGGTTGGGCAGCAGACTTCCAGTTAAGTTCTGAGGCCGTTCATAAAGAGTCCAAATCATTTGATCATTCTGATGTTGATCTCGATGAGGTATTTGGATCTGGGAATGCTTCTCTTGGTGTGAAGAAGAATGACAGTTCGAACCCTTCAGCATCTGTGGAAAATGATTGGTTTCAGGGTGATATGCAAAGAACTTCCGAGGTAACTAGTCAGACTGGGAAACCTGAAGTTGAGTTTGAGCTAAATTATGCTAAAATGGGGGAGAGTGCAAGCAGTTCTACTAGAAATTCAGACTGGATGCAAGCTGGTCAAGGGCAAGAAAGCCAAAATAAGACTACTGATAATGTGATTACTGACGAAGCTGCTGATTCATTGGATGTTTGGGATGACTTTACTGGCTCAGTCAATACACAAGATCCCTCCAATTGTGTTTCCAACTCAAAGATAACTAGCCAGACTGGGGAAGCGAAAGTGACTCCTAATCTGAATGATACAAAAACAGCAGAGGGTAATCATAGTTCATCTACAAAGAATTATGATTGGATGCAAGATGATGATGACCTTTGGCCAGGAAGCAATGACAAGACCATAAACGCTGTCCCTACCGATGAAGTTACTGATTCAGTTAATGCTTGGGATGACTTTATAGGCCCTGCTGGCACACAAGATCCTTCCAGCAGTTTTCCCAACTCAGTGATGGCCAGCCAGACTGAGATATCTGAAATTACTGCCGATCTTAGTGATAGGAAAGTTGTGGAGAGCAATAACAATTTTGACTGGATGAGAGATGACTTGTGGCAAGGAAGTGATCACAAGACCACGAACACTGTGACTACTGAAGAAGTTTCCGATTCCTTTGATGATTGGAATGGCTTTACTAGCTCGGCCAGTACACAAGATCCTTCCGGTAATGTTTGGAAACAAACTGCAAATCAGACATCTTCCGCTCAGCAGACACCTGAAATAGATCTATTCAGCTTATCAAGCAATTCAGACGTTATTAATTTTGGCGGGTTCAAACAACATGATTTGTTTTCAGAACCATTTAGTGATCCATTGAGTTCTGCTGGAGCAAACATTCAGACTGGAGCCTCCTCCGGCAGGTGGGTTGATGTTATGTTGGCTGCATAAATTTTGTTTCTTGCACATCAAGAGATTGACTTTACTAGTACAGTCATTTAGTTTACAGTAATAAAATTCTTGAAATGAAATTGACGCATTTAATGATTTAGCTGATTGAAGATTAAATGAAGGGTGGGCGAAGGGCATTTGTTGCGAGTAATTGCCTGCCCCTTTCCCCAGAGCAGAACTATGCTATTTTCACAAGATCCATCTCAATGCAATGGTTGATTTGGGTTTTTAAATCTACTATTCAAAGTGACTTATTGATGCATGTCTTATGATTGACATTTCTCTCTTTAAACAAAGAGACGTATCTCATAGACTAATACCATAATGGTGCATGTTCAGGGTGGCTTCTGTTGATGCAACAGGAGGAAACTTGGGAGATGTTTCCAGTGCAAAGGTAGGGTCAAATGTTGATGATGTAGAGATGTTGTTGTCTCAAATGCATGATCTGTCGTTTATGCTTGAGAGCGAGCTTTCAGTTCCCCCCAAGTAATATTGAAGTGCATTATTTTCCAGATTCATGTCGGTTGTTGTTTACATTTGTTAAGGTTTATTTTTTAATTTGTAATGCGGCCTTCACCCTTCCTGTTTTCTGGTAGTTGTGTTATATAATGAATAGGCAGAAGTTTGGATGTCTTGGTCAAGGAAATCAAGGATTGTAGTTGGTAATTTTGAGGTGCCTTTGGGACTGTAATGATGAAATCGTTTGCAAGTGTTCCTCTTCCGCTTGATTTATTCAGAAGAGTTAGTTACAATTCAAAACAGCACCAAGTAATGGAGGCTATCAGGGTTCATTCCCTTGATGTAATGTCACTTCGGCCGCAATGTGAAAGGGTCTTCGCATCGAGTTCAGAAATGTAATTTAGTCCAATGGGACCCATTTTTTTACTGGTACCAGTACTAATCTTATTTTATTTGTACATCCCGGACAAACTAATCTATAATTTACACCCAACAAAGGATTTTTCGTGTTCAGCATCTCGATCCTTTCCTCTGTGATATAAATGGAGATGGCGTATATTTTTGAGATTGTGATTGTTATGGACAAAGGTTTGGTCCGGTTTTTGTTATCAATTGAACTAGAGGGGTTGACCCACCAGTTAATCTTGTGTTAGCCCATATAACTTGGTTAAACTAGTAGGTTGGACTGGTTAACTGGTTTTTTTTTTAAAAAAAAATTTTGAAAGGTAGAAACATTGGAAAATATAATAAAATGAGAAGATGTGATTTATTAATTTTAAAAAAAATATGATAAAAAAATTAGTCTTTAATTTTCTATATTTTATTTAAATAAATTTACTCATGAGAAAAAATGATAAAATTAATTTATTTTATTCAAATTGTTTTTATCATTGATATTTAATTAAACTCTAAAAATTTAAAATATGGATACAATAAAATGATATTTTAGATTTTACCTATTAATTGTTATAAAATAAAATAAAACCTATTGAATTCTATTATTTTAACATAACCATTCTAACTCTAAATTAACCACGATTTAATCTACAAACTCTTGAATCACATTATGACTTTGCTGCAGAAAAGGATAAGGGTATGGACTGCTTGTATTCTCTGCGTTGGATGGGATTGTGGATTCAAATTTGGCGAATGGAGATTCATATTCTCCAGTTCAAGTTGTTAATATGTATTCCTCTCCCCGGGGGATTCATATGTGGACTGGATTCTGCAGCTAATGCTGCTTCATACCTCGCTGTAAGGAAGTCTAATTCTTTTCCTTGCTTCAAGAGTTTTCTTTAAAATGCCTAAAATAGTTTTATTGGTGACCTTTGCTTTACCTTTAGGTTAGGGTAGCAAGGAGACGAAAGATTATGTTCTATCCTATATTTCTCCTATTTTTCTTACAAATATAATACATCTTATTAGATCATCGGTGCACATTGTAAAGGGCCAATGAGCTGAAAGCGGATGCAAAGAAGGGTGCATGAAGAAGATATTTTACATACTTTTTCACATGATTTTTGTCTTACCCGGTCCAATTTCTTTTAACCTTGGCACTGAACGGATTACAAATTCAGATTATTATAAATTTTAAATAATTTAAAGGTAACAAATCAATATCAATATGAAATATGAAATATGAAATTAATAGCAAAATATACTACACAAATCATTCCTTAATATATCATGCAATGAATGGGACTTGATAACTAGTTAATTAATATATATATATATATAAACATATAAAGGCACATGCATTAAAATTTAATGGAGATAATTATTAGTAAGGTGTTGTTGTTAAATATAGACACTTGAGTTTATTTTAATTTAGATAGATAAGTTTTCCCAAGGATTTATGGGATAAAATTTTTTTATCCTTACGGGAAAGTGTAGAAAAATAATTTAAAACAAAAGAAAAAACTGCAGCGTCTGCTAAGAAGCGGATGCAAAATTTGAAGGAATCTAAAAAAACTAAAAGAAATTGAAATGAGTAACCTAATTTATATAATTTTTTTTATAAATTGTATATATTTTATATTGATATAAAAAATGAATTTTACATCATGTATGGTACACGAAAACGTTAAAAACTAAATATTAAATAATTATTGATTTAATAACAACTTGTTTTCTTTGACCGTTTGTTCAGAGCTGCAGATATTCACTGATCACCTACTTCCGCGATCAGAACCCCTCCCAGTTCTCTTGCTTGTCACTCCGTTCGATGGCTGACTCTGCTTCATCTCCTTTCAAGAAAATCCAGATTCAAAGGGATGACACTGTAAGTGTATCTCTTTTCTGCATTTTTGTAATATATTTTGCATTTCTGTTGATCCGAATTACTCTCGATGCTGAATTGTAAACTCAGCCATACACTCTATTCAGCATAGTCTTCCCCTTTTAACGAAGCTAAGTTAAAATTTTCTATCTGGGCTTCACCTGGTGACTTCGAATGTTTCTCTAGCAAGCGTACGTGGATCATACTAACAGTGACTTCTCAACGACTTGTAACATAGCAATTGTTTTATGTTATTCTACTGACCATCACTCCGAAAAGCTTAACACAGCCCTTTCTGAAAAATGAGACAAAACTCTTTTCATATTTATGTTTATCTGTAACTACATAAAATTACTTTACATAAATTAATCCAAATCCAAATCCAAAGACTCAAGTTATTCTAGCTCCAATGTTGTTCTTGGAAACAAATTTCGTTTTTCAGACCGAAATCATTTAATAAAATATCATTCCGAGTGTTACGGTTTGAACCGTAATTTTCCTAAGCAATATCGTCCTTTTTTTCCCCCCATGTTTTCTACCTGTCGTGGAACTTCATTTTAAATTTAGTTATTCAATTTCTTTCAATGACCAGACATTTGATGCATACGTTGTTGGCAAAGAAGATGCTCCTGGAATTGTTGTGCTTCAGGAATGGTGGGGTGTGGATTATGAAATCAAGAATCACGCTGTGAAGATTTCTCAACTTGGTCCTGGATTTAAAGCTCTTATCCCAGAGTAAGATATCGGTGGTTCATACAGATATCTAGATCATCGTCATTTATTTTTTTTATCATATAATTTCACTTTCGGTATTCACATGGCTACTTGGCTTTGCCTATCTTTCCAGTTTGTATAGAGGAAAGGTTGGTCTTGATGCAGCAGAAGCACAGCATTTGATGCATGGTCTTGATTGGCAAGGGGCTATAAAGGATATCCATGCTTCAGTAAACTGGCTTAAAGAACATGGTTCAAAGAAGGTTTGCCTCAATTCATGCTTTGATCAGATCAATCATTCTATCATGTCATATCAACCTTTCTGATTATCCATTCTGAAGACTTTGGTGTGCTTTTATTGTCCTGCAGTAGTGGTAGAAGTTTCTTTTGGTGTTCATCAACTGAAAAACTAGCCTTATGTTCAAAGAAAATTTGTTGGAGACTTTCTTAAGATGTGAGGCACTGCATAGTAGTTGATGCAGATCATAGAAAGTTGCTTAAGGCTATGTTTGGTTTGATGGAGGGGATTGATAGGAGGGAAAGGTTTAATGTTACTTTGTTTAGATATATTGAAGAGGAGGGGAAGAAATCAGTTTTGTATTTAATTCAAAAGAGGAAGGAATAAGAGATAATGATTAATTTACTATTATGCCATTATGTTAGTTTTTATTTTTTTTACTTATATACTAAACAAATTAATTTATACCTTATTTTAAATTACATAATTTATCAAAACTCACTTTCATCTCATTGATAACTTTTTAATTTTAAGTATATTTGCGATACAAGAAGTAACTAAATTCTTGTGTAATTTTTTTTTCACTTCCACTTTAGTTTTACTAATTAAGGATTTCGCTCTAGTTTTGTCTTGTCAATAAATCATGTTAATCAGTAATGGTGTTGTTATATACGTATGTGAAATCTAACCCACAAATTATGAAGTTCAATAGCTATTAGTCAAGGTACTATTTCTCACACAATAGAAGCCGGGGATATTTTGTCCTTATGTTTTTGAGGTCATCCTTCTATAATTTTTAATAATTAAACAGAAACGGAGGCCGGCAGTGAATTAATCAGTATGATGAATCCAATTTTCGTACGGCACATTTCATTTCAGTCCAGCTTTAATTTCCATGGCCAGTTGCATCACTCGAAATGGTTTATCTATTGGTGCTGGCAGTGGTGGGGGGAAGGCTGTAGAATTTCCTTGTCCACATAATAAATTTCAACCTAATTTCACCTCAAACCCAGTTGAAAAGGCTTTTCTTCTCCAACTTGTAGTAAATCAAGGCTTCTTCGCCTTCATGCACAAACTAAGAAGAGCTCAGCCGAATTCGACCCAGGAAATTGTTTTGTTGGGTGGGACTATCATGCTTGTCATGGAGAACATCAAGTTTAGGCATATCACCAAGAATGTCAGAAGGCTTACCCACATAAAATGACAGCGTTTCATTCCAGGTCGGGCTCAAGTCACGAGCCACTGTCGGGATTCTCTTCCGCTGGCCATATATGAGCGGGGATTAACGAGACATGGAATATCATAAAATATTTGAGGGTACATCGCTTAATATATTTTGGATCCCTCCAAAAAATCTCATCTAGAGGGATCCAAATATAAGGGGAGGGATGGGAATGGGGAGACAAATTTTGGCTTCCTTCCCTTCCAAATTTTTATTCTAAATAGGGGGAGAAGATCATTTTCCTTTCCCTTTCATCCCCTTTCCCCAGCCAAACAAAGTCTAAATTCCATTTTACCTGCAAGCTTGTTTTGTTGGCTGCAGCTTATGTTTTTTTGGCTATTCATAAACTTTATTTGCTCTTATTTAAATATATAAATTTAATTCGGAGTGATCAACTAATAAACATGTGTTGCCTTTTGGAGCCATGTCAATTTCGTTTCATTTTTTTATTTGGGGAATTTGTGGATCATAAAGTTGAATTTATTATTAAGCAAAAGGTGGATTGTTGCAACAGGCTGGTGTGACTGGATATTGCATGGGAGGTGCACTCTCCATTGCAAGTTCTGTATTGATCCCAGAGGTTGATGCTGTTGTAGCTTTCTATGGAGTTCCTCCTTCACAGCTTGCAGACCCCAGTCAAGCCAAGGCTCCAGTTCA
Organism: Vachellia collinsii; assembly: GCA_006871305.1. Classification (NCBI taxonomy): domain Eukaryota; kingdom Viridiplantae; phylum Streptophyta; class Magnoliopsida; order Fabales; family Fabaceae; genus Vachellia; species Vachellia collinsii. The sequence goes on along the minus strand of QFDD01002750.1, from coordinate 1,661 downwards.
GGCCCACTTTGGAGAGCTAGATAATGTTTTTGGCTTTTCAGATGTTACGGTATTGATTAACTTTTGCAATGTCAATAGAAGTATTGCTGATCACTATTGTCTTCTTGTTCATTGCTCAAACAAGGGTAATTACTGCACAAAATTTGACAAAATGTTATTGAACTAAAAGCAGCACCAAGCATCTCTTCTTGTGAGCTTTAAATGTGTAGCATCACTATCTTTTAACATCATTTGATGATTCAGGCTGCCAAGAACTTGGAGGAGATGCTGAAGCCATCTGGAGTGCCTTATGAGGTACACATGTATCCCGGAAATGGACATGCATTCATGAACAGGTCACCTGAAGGAGTTAAGAGAAGGAAGAGCATGGGAATGGCTGATGAAGATGAAGCTGCGGTCCAATTGGCCTGGTCCCGCTTCCAGTCCTGGATGACTCGTTACTTGTCTGATTGATTAATTTTCTTGCTGACTCGTGAGCATATGCTTGTTCTTCGTTCTCTCGGGGTTGTTTCTTGATGAATTGGATGCATTTTGGAGAAACTTCTCTTGAGAAAAAACCTAAAAATCTTGTGGTTTTCTTGTAATTACGTAATTATGGTGTTTGGCTGGTGCCCAGTGGTATACAAAATTGAAGCTCGGACCTGTAACTGCAAAGTTCCGTTGTTTTAATTACTGGATTGCTTTTTTGATGTTTGAGACTCAGTACATCTTCGAGAAGTTTCACTCGAGAATAATCTGAAACGGTTGTGGTTTTCCTGTAATTAAGTAATTATGGTTTTGGTTAATGCCTAGTATTGTCGACAAATTGTCTGCTTCTTTTCTGTCCTCGTTTACCACCCTCGTTTGTCTCATGTTTCTTTCTTTTTTTCTTTTGTCTTTTGCTTCTATTTGATACAATTTTAAAGAGGAATACAATTGAATATTAAATGTAAACACTTGATATTCTAAAGATTCAAATATTAATTCATGACTTTGTGAGATATTAGCCCTTTTATTAAACTCAATGCATCCTGTTGGTAGTTTTTTTTTTTTTTTGCTTTTTAAATCTAAACAATTGAACACACAGTAGCACAGGCAAAAAAACAAAAGAACACACCAGCAGAGGTTTGAACAGACAACCTCAACCACGAAAGGTCTTTGGAACATTGTTTGTGTGTCTTTGAACCTAGTAACATGAATGATTTGTAGCTTGTATGGGATTAGTTTTTAGAAAGTAATTATACACAATCCGATTTAAGTATATGAAAAGAGTTTTATCTCAACTTGCGTAAAAATGATTCTGAAAATAGTTGACAAACAAATTTCTGGTATTGTTAGAGTAGGTTTGTATTACTCTTTTTGCAATATGATAATAATCTAAAAATATTTAGCATTTCAATGTTGTTGTCCTCGAATATTTCACTCCAATCAAAATAACTTGGGAATCGAAGCCATGAGCAAAAGGTGGAATGACAAGTGACGGTGAGAGGGTCATAAAGGATAAAAGGATGGGTTGGTCGGCGTTAAGAGAAGTGCGTGGACCGTGGACTATGGATTAAAGGAAAAGCAGTTTAGTGAATAAGGTCCCAAATAAATAAAAAATAATGATAATAATAAGGCATAAGAAAAGCTTTTCGGTGTGAGAAGGATGTGAGAATAATTTGGTCGCAACGAAGACTTCA
>QFDD01002749.1:0-17090 GCA_006871305.1 Vachellia collinsii | reverse complement strand
TATTGCATCCCAATTATCTACTGCTGTATCCTAATAAAGTTTCCTCCTGTGTTAGAAGGAAGAAATATTTTGATCTTATTTATAATTATAAGTAACATCATTAAATTTTTCTTATGAAATATATAATTTTACCCTTCAATTAGTATTATACTCATTCTGTTCTTATTAGGTATGACGTTTATTAAATACGGATATAATTAGGATGTTGTTAAACTTTAAGGTTAAACTAATGAAGTTTAAATTTTTTCTATCTGTGTAAAATATGTTGGAAGCGACTTGTTAATAGGAATAGAAAAATATGGTTAAATCTATGTGTGAATATGGTAAATTACTTATTTTCCAAACCATCATTCACTGTTCATTTTTTTAACATTTAAAATTACAGATAACTTTTTTTTTTCTCCAATAGAAGATCATTTCTATTTTGTGTCCTGCATTCTTTTTTTTTTTTTAAAAAAAAAAAATCAATGCTAAATAATTTAATTTAATACAGAAATTATATGGAATGCTTGCATTGCATTGCCAAAATCAAATTTACATTTGCTTACTATGCTGTTGGAATGGCAGCATCATTAGACTGTTGCTGTGGCAACCCAATGTCAAGCATGCCATTAGCTTTTGCCTCCTCGTCAACTTTTCTTTTATCCTTTCCAAAGATCTCTCTGTTTTTTAGATGAGAAATTAAATTAGGTTCCGATTAAACCATGAAAGCCAAATAATTAATTCCCCATTATTTTAGATTAAAAAAATAAAAATTATAAAAATATTTTTTTTTGAATACGGGACATTATAACATTTGACATAGCAAGCGTTGACTTTGAAAATTTCAAATAAATACTGATATATTTCTTAATAAATCATTGATGGAGATATCAAAGTATTCATTTTTTTTTTTTTGACAAATAACATAATAAAAAATAAGAAAGAAACCATTTGAATTCAAATCAATGAGATGACCAATATTTTGCCCATTCGATCAAAGGTATTAAAATATTTTTTTTTGATATAGTATTACTATTAATATTAACACCATTCATATTCAATATCATCAATGTTAATATATTAATTAATATAAAATTGATACAATAAATTATTTCATGAACAAACTATGATTAATATAATTTAATATTCGGATTTATTTGACGTACAAATCATAGTACAATTGATTTTCAAATTTCTTATAACCCTCTGGGTCAACATAAACATGCTATTTTGTTGACTTGAATTAATTATTAATTATTCAAATCAAAGTCATCATCAATAAACCAACTAAGAGGGCAAACTTTAAACCATCAGTATCATTTATTTATTACAAGTGGTTTGTCCACGTAATTCCAGTTCAATCACAGTGGCATTTGAGTAATTTCATAAAGCTGGACCTTCGATGCTCTTCATATAAATAAAACGGCAAAATGCATTTTCAGGGGGCAAGAGGAAGAAAAACTCAACAACCTCTCTCTCTCTCTCTCTCTCCGCTGTGCTATCTATCTGAATCTAAATCTGTCCAATACCTGAGCTGCGCTTGAGCTAGAAGCCCACTGGTTCTGTAGGATTTGGTTTCGAATCGGATTTTCCGTGATTCTAAAGGTGAGAATCTCCGATACTATTAAACTAGTGTTGTTTTCGTCGTTAATACAGTGAGTTTCTTATGAAGTGTTTGTGCTTTGAGCTTCTTTTGCAACGTTCAGAGAAAGCTCGGAAAGGAAAAACGCCTCTTAGATTAGTTTTAATGATTTTTTTCCTGTGTAATCTGGTTTTTTGTTGTTGTTGTTGTTGTATCAGCAGAGTTATCGATCTGAATCTGTGGGTTTGAATTTTTGTGTTTGAAGATTACATATGTTGATTCGTACTATTTTGTGAAGTTCCTAGCTAAGTTCTGAGTTGTGTCTAACATAATTGATAATTTTGCCTTATTTAGGTAAGTTAAAGATCTTGAACATCTTTCTGAAAGAAATTGAGTATGAGATGTATACATAACTATACAATATTCCTATGTTTTTTAGTTCATATTCAAAACATACGTCATAAAGTTTACATGTTATTTCTGTGTATAAGTAGGCGGCTAGTCAAGTGTAATTGTTCCCTTTATTTTATTTATATCAGAAAATTTGATTATTTAATTATTTAGATTGTTTTAGTTTAATCTTTAGCACTACCTGGTTCTTATATTGGCATTAAGAATGCTGTATCTTAGTTTTCTGTGTGGTTATGGCTCTTTTGTCATGCTGCTATTCCTATAATTGTCTTGTTACGCTTTCTGCAGAATAACACTACTTCAGTACACTGCTTTTACCTGGTAAAATATTGAAAGGTAGACGACAATCATGAAGCCTAGTAAGTGAAGAAAAATCAAACTTTCCTGTCAAAGAACGTTGGGCATATTTGCAGAAAGGTATTTTTTTTACTTCTTGAGAGTATTCAAAAGAAGTAGTTATTTTTCCATGGAAACTTCCATGAAACATTCCTATGGTTCTGGAAGGTTCTATGTTGAGCACCAAGACTATAACTCATCTGATAACGCCAGCCAAGCAACAACTTACTCTTCAGTTCAGACTTTAGAACAACATTACACCCTAGAATCTTCCTCAAGAACAAACAGTTTTCCAAACCATAATAATTCTCCATCTACTGCCAATTTTTCACCTTATGACAGCCCGGCATCACAACTGGAGTCAAATTCTTATGCCACAATGTCTCAACACTCGCATGAATTCATCAATGGCTCGCTAGAGAATGAATCTTGCTTGACACATGACCTCCATGACTTGAGCCAAGTGATAAGAGAGCTCGAAACTGCCATGGAGGGATCTGATACAGAAATTCTGGGGATGTATGATACTTTAGTTCCTCTGGAATCTAATCAGATTTTGTCAGAGGCAGAGAAGTGGAATGCAATGGACGTAGTATCTAGAGGGGATTTGAAAGAGATGCTTTATGCTTGTGCAAGAGCGATGGATGCAAATGATTTAGAGACAACTGAATTGTTGATGTCTGAGATGCGGAAAGTGGTGTCCATTTCAGGTGACCCAGTCCAACGAATAGGAGCTTATATGTTGGAATCTCTTGTGGCAAGGATGGCCTGTTCTGGAAGTGCAATCTACAAGGCCTTAAAATGCAAGGAGCCTACTGGTAATGAACTCCTTTCCTACATGCACTTGCTGTATGAAATCTGTCCATACTTCAAGTTTGGGTATTTGTCAGCAAATGGGGCGATTGCTGAAGCCATGAAGAAAGAAAATAGGATCCATATTATTGATTTTCAGATTAACCAGGGCAGCCAGTGGATAAGCTTTATTCAGGCTCTTGCTGGACGACCAGGTGGGCCCCCAGAGCTCAGAATAACCTGTTTTGATGACTCGTTTTCAAATTTCGCTCGTGGAGGGGGTCTTGATATTGTGGGGAAAAGACTAACAAGACTTGCACAATCGTGTCAGGTTCCCTTTGAGTTCCATGCTGCCGGAGTTCCTCCTTCACAGGTGCAACTTGAAGACCTTAAGCTTCAACCTAGCGAAGCTATTGCTGTAAATTTTGCCATGATGCTGCACCATATACCAGACGAGAGCGTGGACAGTCACAATCCTCGTGACCGGTTGTTGAGATTGGCAAAGGACTTGTGCCCCAAAGTTGTGACTCTTGTGGAGCAGGAATCCAACACCAACCGTGTACCATTCCTCCCCCGTTTCGCTGAGACACTGAGCTATTACTTGCCTGTTTTTGAGTCAATTGATGTGGTTATGCCAAGGGATCACAGGGAGAGGATCAATGTGGAACAACACTGTCTGGCTCGAGAACTCGTCAACCTAGTGGCATGTGAAGGGGCAGAGAGGGTGGAACGCCATGAGCCTTTGAGGATGTGGAGGTCGCGTTTTGCCATGGCTGGATTTGAGCCTTATCCATTGAGCTCCTTCGTGAATTCTACCATCAAGAATCTGCTGGAGAACTACTGTGGAAACTATACTCTTGAAGAGAGAGATGGTGCACTGTACCTTGGTTGGATGAATCGACCTCTTGTTGCCTCTTGTGCTTGGAGTTGAAAATCCCTCAGAACTGGAAATTGATTCAATTTTGATAGAGGGCTTTTAGTGAGGTAACCTAGTTCTGTATATTTTTATTTCCCCATGCAATTTTCATTTCATAGTGAAGTTCCTCGATACTTTCCTCTAAACCATCTTGAATTTTATATCAGCAATGTCAGTTTCAGCAAGCAAGGAAGAATGCTGGATAATGTGCTATGAAATTTGTCCAGTTTGCGGGCTTGGGCCAAAGCCTAATAGTCTTCTAGTTGTTGGACTTAAGCTTACCTTAACTTTAGGTTCATAACTAAAGGCCTAGGATGACCTAATTACGCTTGAGCGTGAGCTTGATACACATTTGTTTTTGTATAAATAAAATTGCTAGTTTTAAAAAAGAAGAAAGAAAAGTTAACAGACATTTCTATTTATAAATAATTTCCAAGTCTATATAGACCAAATGTTAAGCCCGGCTTTAGGCATAGGCCTAATCTATTGGGCCAAGCATGACTTGGCCTGTTTACTTAAAACATGGAAACAAGCCTAAGGGCTCCAGCTTAAATTTGCAAAGCATCTCTCTTAATCCCAGTGAGAACTTAAAGAAATTAAATTCTCAACGAACGAAACAAATCCTGGGATCCTCATTTTAGGATCGTTCAGAGTTATCAATTTAGATGAACCTGAGAATGCTCGTTACCAAAATACCCCAAAAAAAAATGCAACTCTCTGAACCAAGACAGTTTTCCTATAGAGAATAAATGAAGTCTATTGAGAATGAATGCTTTGTGTTATATGATAAGAAGAATAAGATAAAGAAGAGAATCATACATGAGGGAAAGGAGAAAAGGGAGAGAGAGAGAGAGAGTGGACAGCTAATTACCCGTTTTAATTGACATGATAGGAGGGAAAATGAAGATATTTCTTCTTCTGACTTTGCACTCCATTTTGGTCTTTCAATTCAACTTGTTACATAATTATCATGTCAGGGTCCTGTAGCTCGACTTCTTGTAAACTAGTTGTCATAAAGTGCAGACAATTTTTTTTGTCATATAGAACAAAAGGATTAAAAAAGATAGTATTAGATGCTCCATTTGTGTTCAAAAGGAAGGTGTTAAAACTGCAGAACTGATCGTTCCGCCCATGAACTGTTCTAACGAGCCAATTAGAGTGCAAAGATGTTTATCTTAAAAGCATGGTACACATTCCATAAGCGATGTGAAATCTTGGGAATATGACCATCTTCAGCGAACGGTCACATTTATGGAGGAACAAAAAAAAAAAAGGAAGGGTCATATTGACCGTTGAGTCTATGTTCCCATTGAAGATTTGAAAGAACAAATATCATAAGATTCATTTGTTTTTTGTTAATTTTTTAAATCTAAATTATAATTTTCTAGTTAGGTATATGTATCAATTTACTAACTACTGAAAGCAATAATAATTGATATATAAAATAAATGTGGGCACATATTCCAATAAAGATCTGAACTTTAATTTGCTGCATGAGGAATTAATGTGGCTATTTATTAAAATATTGGAAAATCACGTTCACATAAGTTTGGACAACTTTTCACATACCTCGTAAATCATAAATTACTAATTTTCAATGTTAATTTGAACGGTCAAATACATCTCAACTTTGTTTTGTTGGTTAAAGTTAATACTTGAATTGAAGGAATAAAGCAAAATTGAAAGAATACGATTGATCGGCATGGTTTATTCAGGGAGGGGGGAATGAAAAAGGCCAAGAGTAGAAGAGAAAATGATATTTTTAGAAATTTGTCATGAATATTTTATTAAAATTTGGGACAAAGATAAAAACTTGGTAATTAAGTGTTTGTCGTGATGCAACTAGTAAGTTTTACTGTTAAAAGATGTAAAAATAAACATTATATTTTTTAAATAGAGTAAAATAAGTAAAACCGGGCATGGTTGGGGAAATGTTTGATCAGACTTGATGACATGGCGGATATTAAAAGCTTACGTGGCAGTTGGAAAAAAAAAAAAAAAAGGTCCATAATACACTGTAACATCTTCTTCCTCGTGAAAGATTCTTCCCTACTGCCACCTCCTGAAACACACATCAACAACTCTGCAAACTATAAAGCTACGTCTCATCTCCAACACCTCTTACCACATCCTTTCAACTTTACCATGACCTCCATTGTCATGGCTTCCAAAATTTTCTTACTCCTCAATCAATGACTGAGGAGTTAATTGAGATAATTGTTCGATTGCAACTTACTAAAGAGGGAAAAAATCAATCACTTGGTAGTAGTAAATCTGTAGGATGAATCTCGGAGATTTTTTTAAGGGAAAGCTAACCTAAGATCGTGGTAGAACACGGGAAGGCGTCGGGGTTTGTCGTGAAGGTGGCCGACCGTCGTTGAGATTCTGGGAGCTGTGGCTAACAGGATCGTATTGAAACGATAAAGGTTTAGATCCGCAAGCGGTTTTGCCTTCCCTCATGAACTTACTCAACTGACTTCTCCATGTTCCTCCTCTCTTGCTATGATTGGAGGCGTGGTTGTAGTTGGCGTCAGGATCATCGCAGCAATGGATGCGAGAGTAGTGAAACTCGTCTTGGACGGCAAAGCCTTCTGGATATTTTCCCAGTGAGGGAACTTGAATTGAGCGATGATGTGCGAGAGCTTGTGGTTCTGATCAGAAAACAATGCACTGAATCCAAGGCTTTTGTGGATCCAAAGGACAACGAGCTCAGGCATGAGGTTGTCACAATGCTGGATCGTATTAAGCGAGAGATCGTCCCCGATCATTCGAAGCTTGCAGATATCTTCGAGAGGTTGGAAATCCGAGATTCTTCGAGTTGCAGAGCGACGATAAGCGATCCAAATCCGAGCTCGTCGCTTTGATCGGACTCGTCCAATACGCGAAATGCGTTCTTTTCAGAGCTTCCACGCCGTCTTCCTCTTCCTCTGATGATGTACAGCGGCGGAAGCAGCCGTCGGAGATCGCTGTCCGATGGATTTCAGGTGCCCGATTACTCTCAACCTAATGCGCGACCCGGTTGTCGTGGCTACAGGACAGACGTACGATCAGATTAAAAGCCTAGTTGGGAAAAAATGGGCAGGAATGTGCCACGTAGGCTTTTAATATCTGCCATATTATCAAGTCTCATCAAACATTTTTCTAGTCACCCTGGTCAACATGATAAATTAATCGATTTACTTATTTTATTTAATTTAAAAAATATAATATTTATTTTTACACCTTTCAAAAATAAAATATGCTAAACTATATTTGAACAAATACTTAGTTATTAAATTTGCATCTTTACCTTCAACTTTGTGAAGGATCTTTTGTTAAGAACTATCAAACAAGGTTTTGTAAATTATAAATAAGATCAAGGGTAAAGTCTAAATTAATCTTGGAAGTTTCCACTCAGGAGCGTTAGGTATCTGGAAGTTTTTTTTTTGGCTCAATTTTGCCTCAGAAGTTTGCAAAACGTATCAGTTTTACCTTGATAGTTAGTCAATGTTAAATTTGATCGTTAACTGACACATAACGCTTTAATAAATCTCATATCGCCACATTACACTAAATATGGAGCGTCACGTGTCAGTTAACGGTTAAAGTTAACGTTGACTAACTGTTAGAGCAAAACTGATACGTTTTACAAACTTCCAAAGTAAAATTGAGTCAAAGAACACTTCCGGATACCTAATACTCCTAAATGAAAACTTTCGGGGTAAATTTGACCTTTTAACTTAAGATCAAAAGGAGCTAAACAACTATTCATTCTCTTCTAAAAAAATTAAAATCAAGGAAGTCAAAATCAATTTTACTGCATACAAACCTAAGTCAGGCTTCTTCTTCTTGTTTTTTTTTGGCGAAGTTATAATTTGCTTTATTCACAACTATTTACTCCTCAATTAAGAACACAAATCCTTCAGGATTTTCATATATGTCTAGTAAAAAGTCAGTTGGGTCTTACACACAAGGAAAATAAGCGTTAAAACTGATTACACTTGTCCAAACATTTGAAGTACAATTTACTTGTAACAATTCGTGTACAATTCAAAAGGTTTCACACAGCCAAGCAAGTCATAAATCACAAACTGTATATTGAACATAAGTTGGTTGAATATACAACAATCTCTCTTACTTACAAACAAGAGTTCAACGAAAAGACTAAACGCCCCTAACATAAAATAGTACCGTTTACAAGGGTTTGTCTTATAGAAGCAACTCTGAAATCAGCTTCACTTCTGTACATATGAACTCCAATTTTAATTTACAAACAGTAATTAGACTTCCAAGTCAAACCTGAAGAAAGGCAGCTACTAATAGTAATCAAGATGCAGCTCTCAAATAGTGAATCTACACATAAAAATAACTATCTGCAACTTCATAGTGATAATAAGTTGTTTTACCTTTTCATCTTTGGTGGCTAGAATGAAGCAAAATAATACTCGGAGATTTATTCTTTACGCATAGAGTAGAAAATGTCATGGACCTGTTAGTATTCTTCCCATGCCCTGTGGCTGCGGGGACCGATAAGGAGTATGGTTCAAAGATGGGGGTTCTCTAGAAGAACCAAATGGATTTGAGCCATTATTTAAAACACCAAAGTATGCTGGAGCTGGGGCATTATGAACAAACTTGAAATTGGAACTGTTAGCATGAGTTTGACCATTCCCAAATTCAGAGGGTAGCATTTGCCCTTGCCCCTTCAATTTATTTTCAGCAACTGAGCTGATACCCATCCCAAGGACGAGGCTAATGGTATCACTTTCCTCCGATCTTATTCGTGTCTGTCCGACTGGAAGAGCTGCTGGTCCCGCTGTATCATGGCTGCTATTCCTTGCAGTAGGTACATCATGATTGTGCTTACCCTCATACGTGGTTATTACTGCTTTGGGATCATGAGAAGCCCTCTCCACATGTTTCCTAACAGGGCAACCGGCATTTGTGCATTTGTAGTAACTCCTGCAAGATGAGCGAGCATAGTGAGAAGCATGAGAAGATGCAACTAAGGACTCGTTTTCTTGCTAGCCATATAAACTTAGATCAGGAACATGTATTTGATTTCCAGTTCATGCTTTTGAGTCATTTCCCAAACACCAAAAATTCAATTATTATTGCAGTAGAAACTCAATAAAAGCAATGGCAATCCGAAGTCAAGTGTTAACTTACTAAAGATTGAAAAAGATGACTTCTTTTAAATTTGATTTGTAATTTGATCAATATGGACTAGTTTCCTTGTCATAGATGTGAGAACATACCTAGGGTTGGGATTGCCTCTCACCACCTTCTGCCCATACTTTCGCCAGCGATATCCATCATCCAATATGTCAACTTCACTTAGAGTTTGTACAACGACCCTTGGTTCTCGAATAGGCTTAACTATTGGAGTGATGTCAGCATTTCCATTCTCCACCTTCCTGCTTAACAAAACGCCCAATGATCAGCAAGTGAACTCTGGTGAAACTGTGAAAGCTCAGAGATTGGGCCAAAATTTTTCATACCTTCGCTTTGAGAAGGGGTCATCATCATCAACCTCATCATTGATCCTACTAGAATAGCTTCCAGCACCCTCCCGACCATCATCATTTGCTGCTACAACAGACAACTCTGGGTTACTGTTGGGCTCGGTAGCATGAGACACTTGACCATACATGTTCACTGTTTATATACAATGGAAGAATTAGGATAAAAGAAAAGCCATATAATATACTTCGTAACAACCAATAACAGGTGGAATTAATGAAAGCATTTGGTTGGTTACCATCTTGGCAGGACAAAGATGAAGGCTTCTCAAATCTCTCATCATGCATAGACATAGTAGTACCAGATGAGTATCGGCGACTTGGTTGAGGTTTAGGATGATCATGTGATCCCTTGTAAATTATCTCCGTGATTTGCCCATCATGAGAGCGTTCAAACAGTTTTTTCACTTCACAGTTAGGATGTGTACATTTGTAATAGCAGCGTGGAAATTCACTCCCTTTAACATGCTTCTGTCCATATTTCCGCCAATTATATCCATCATCAGATGTTCTCTCAGCAGCAACTGAGACACCACTGCCTCTAACTTCAACTTGTGAAGCTTGAAGCACATTAGCTGCAACTCTGGGGTTAGACTCATCCATATCAGCTTGAACAGGAGCACTAGCTCCCGAACAAACCATTTGAACAGGTGATGATAAACTTAATTCATTCGATGCCATTGCCATCTCACGTTTCACTATTGGTGATGAAGCAGAAGACTGAGCTTGGCTTGAACCTTGTATTAGCATGGATGGTTCGTTTACATGGCTGTTGAAATCTGTGGGAGCCTGACATTAAGAGAATAAAATTGAGTAAGGACAAGTAATCTTGAAAAACAATAATGAGATTATACAATGAAATATTACAGCCAAACTTGTCTCCAACTAAACTTCAGACAGAGGTGCTAGAAAACTATAACATCAAAGGAAAGTCAAATACGATAGTGTTGTCTATAGTTAGATATCTAATTTAACTTCCCGTCTTGTTAACTTAGTACGCATATTAAAGCGCAGAAGATACCCAAGTCCCTATATCCACCTGATTAAACAAGACATGTTCATCACCACATTATTAAGATCAACAAATATTCCATTACCATATTTGATCTATTGTTTGAGTTAAACTCAAAGAAGCCAGAAATTTTGTCATCAACAGTATTGGTTTTGAAGCGTACAGTGGTTACAGGATATGTTGATGAAGAAACAGATTCTTGAACAGACAGAGGTTTAGTAAGGGACCCAGTAGTTGGCGAAGGCTCCACCTGCAGATTATGAAAAGAAGTAACAAATAGGTTACAGGCTTACAGCCCCTAAGGTGCGGCAATTGCTTAGTTCAATAAAACACACAACGTGCAGGGGAAGAACATTAGTTTCATGGAAAATAAAATGAAATGGGAAGGGGGAATGTTTATAAAAAGAAATGGCCAGTTTCTCAATACCAGCAAATCCTTAGGCTCCAAACATCAATAAATGAATCAGCAAAATCAGTGATAACCTTTCAAACATTATGCATATATATCCTGCTGTGAATACCCCACAAACTTCCAGTATTTTTATCTAAAGTGAAAATGGAAAGGCGAGAGCATGTATAAGTATATGAGATAAGCAAACTGCGGAACAGATTTATAAGCCAGTTAAGGCTCACAATGTTTGAGCAAAGGAAAACTTAATTTTCTTCTCTCACCAGAAAAAACATAAGATAAGTGGTGTGGTAGTCATATAAATACAACTGTGAAAAACCACTCCTGCACGAATCTCGAATACAATTCTTCACAAATTATGGCCACCTAGACGATTAACATCTAGATAATTATATCCTTTCAATTAAAAAAACTTGACCCACAATCTTTCTGACATTCCATATACTATTCTCAGGGCACACTTAAAAAAATCAACCCACTAATCCCTAAATGCATTTATTCTTTTATTCCAAGCACAGATGGAAGATTGATTTTCAGTATACCTTACCACACCGTAAAAACAGCAAACAAACAAAAAGAGCAAGCACCAACAAAAAAGGAAGATTCATTATGTGAAAAAACAACACTGACATTAAAAAAGAATGTTGAGCGATCCTAAGAGCGAGTCATACTTCAACGAATACAATATCCGGGGAAACGGCATAAAGCAGCCAACACATGATTCTGTGAGAGAGCAGGCATCAGAATCCACCGGTCCCAACACAAGCAAGCACCCATATATAAAATCTACTAATTGAAAGACCAAAGAAGAAAAAGCCAACTCAAAGAAACAATCGCCACGAGAAGAAACAAAGCATATACGGTGCACTAACAAGAACATCGAATTTTTCATTAAAGAAAGAGCATCTTAGCTCATCAGCATTTAAATAACGTCATATAAGTCATCAATTATTCCCTCCAGAGTATAATCCTATACGTGAAAAGCTTGCGAGAGAACAATTAGAGCACAGCACAGCATGGCATGGACCCAGATACGCTCTGTTTGGTCGCAGAGTACAATTAAGCAGGAAAATTGTCGTGAAAGTAACAGATGCCACTTATTATGTGAGGCCTTTATTTTCACTATAGTCAACTAAACAACACCATCCTTGACCTCATTGAGCCGGATGAAAACACTACATGAACGACTTTACTTTCCGTTAATTTTCTCAGTAACAAAACAGAGCTAAAAAATCTTCAATATATCCCATAGAGACACTACATTATCAAGCCAAAGGGGGGGAAAACAAAAGGAACCTAAAAGAAAGAAACGAGAGCTGACCTTGACGTTGGGGAGAAGCACAGGGGACTCAAGAAACGACGAGGGACTGAGGCCAGGCGGAATCGTGATACAGGGCGACCTGGAGATCGGAAGACTAGAAGGGGACATGAGCTTGTACCTTGCACCTCGGGAAACGACGAATTGAGTCGGATCGGGGGAAGAAACCTGGCGGAGCCGGAGCTCCGAGGCGGAGCGGGCATCAGTGGAGTTGATAGCAGCGGCGTCCATTGTGAGTGAGTGAGTAATGGAGGGAGCGAAACCGAGGGGAGTCAAAGGGGGGGAAGGAAGGGGGAGGGCAAAAGGGTCATTTCAATGGAACTGTGCGTGAGAGAGAGAGAGAGAGAGATAGAGGTTTGTTTTCTTTCTCTTCTTCTGTGTTTGTCAGGAAGAGGAAGGAGACGGAGAGAGGGAAGGAGACGCAGTTGACTTGTAACTTCGGATCTCTTCTCCTGCGTTTGTGTGAGATGGCTTTTGCTTCTTGTGTGGGTTCTCGCTTGGTCTCTCTCTCATTTTAAACGTTCCCTCCTCTCTCTCTCTCTCAACTTCAACCAACCCCCCAAAAACATCATTCATTATTACATAATTACTGTAAATTAGGGTGCGCACATGCGTGACCCTCGATAAAATTATTATATATAATTATATATATACAGAAAATTTCTGAAATATCCCACATTCTAAATTTATTTCCAACCACTTGTATTCATGTACGGACGGCAGCCTTCTTCAATACCCTAGTAGTCTTGTTGTTTGATGTGATACAGAGCATTACATATAGATACATATTTTAACGGAGATTCAAATATTTGATTTGTTATATTATGAGGGATCGATCACAAAACACAAATCTTGTTGATGATCACTGTAAAACATCTTACATGAAATGCGTGTAAAGATTTGAGTGGAACTCATCTTCCATAATGCAATATATTTATGTATGGTTGAAGATATGCTATATGCATAATAGAATATGAGTTGTAACTTTGCGACCATAAAAGAAGGCAGAGTTTGTTAGATATTTTTGGATAAAATATTTGCAATTGGCTAGTTTTTCAGCAATTTTTTTTAAGGGAAAAAAAAGGTAGAGAAACACTACATAAAAAAATAGAGAAATAAGTTTAAAAAAAAAATCTTAGATTTTTATATTATACTAAATGAAATATAAAAAATTAAAATTAACATTTATCTTTTTTGCAATAATTTGACTCTTCATGCACGATACATCTATGTAATTGTGTTGTTTTTAAATCATAGATGCAGTTTCTTTTCAATTCCATAATTTTTTTTTATTATTTATCTGCATGCATCGTCTATAAAAAAAAATTCATCTTTTTATTTAAATTAGGTGGTGGGCCGCATGTTATGTATAGGATTTTAGATTAGCTACATTATTTATAAACCTGGGCCTCTTGAAGAATGAGCCATCAACTCATAGGTAGAGCTGGTAAAAATATTATTTCAGGTTTAATGTAAGAATAATTTTTTTTAGATATGTCTAATGTTTATAAAAAGTTTGTTGGAATTGTAATTGATTAAAAACATCCTTGAGATTTTTTAAATGTAATTTAATGCTTTTAAAAGCAAACCAATAATGATAATTAGATCACATAATCTAAAAATTTATAGTAAAAATAATAACCAAAAAAGATTTAGACTAAAGTATACATTTAGTCCTTTAAATTTACCTCAAGTTTCAGTTTAGTCCATTAAGTTTAAAAAGTACACTTTTATTCCTTCAATATTAACACTATTAATTTTACTTAACGGAAAATGGTGACTCAGTAAATTTAGATGGTGATTTTGCAATTAAATGTTAATAAAATATGGTTAAATTTTCAAATATAAAAATAAGTATATTAAATAATCAATATTTAAATACATTTTAACATCATTTAATTGCAGAATGGTGATTGAATTAACATTTTCCGTTAATTAAAATTAACTGTGTTAATAGTAAGGGACTACAAGTGTACTTTTTAAACTTAAGGGACCAAATTAAAACTTGATGTAAATTTAAAGAACGAAATGTATACTTTAACCAAAGATTTATAGTGTCATTTCATTCTCAGTGTCATTGTGAATCATAGTGGTGAAAATTTGCAAGACTTTTATGAAGGAGAAGAAAAAAAGAACATTGATCATTTTAATTCTTAGTCTACAAATTTTAGACACGTAAGACTACTTCTAAGAGATTAAGAAGTTTATTATGACAGCAACTTGAAAACATTCAATTTGAGTGGGACCACATAATCCTCTTAAAAAAAAAATTAAAAAAATTAATCATAATTAATATTTAAATGATTTCTTATCTGAAAAAGCAAAAAGTGGGGATTGTGAGGATTTAACTTTTAGACTTTAAGCCAGGGAGGCTAATGATTGTGTCAAGGCATTATTTTACTGTTGGACAGAGATTGTGTAACAAAAAATGTTTCTATTCCTTTCTTTCCTTTTTTTTTTTTTTTAATTCCTCAATCCATTATTAATTTTTAATAAAAAATAAATGATTATTTATGTGATAATCCCACTTTGGCAAGGTAGGATTTGAAAGTGAAAAGCAGTGGGAAGTACCAACTCAATGTTACACTTTACCACACAAAATCACAAAGTGTGAGTGATTGGTGCAAAACTGCAAATCCTTTTCCTTTGAGCCTGAAAGCCCAATTTAAACCAAATTTGGTTCCACAAAGGACTACATTCACATAATTTGTATGACTGTCCATATCAAAATATATCACACTAACTCAAAAAATACATATCTCTTATTTTTGTTTTGAAAAAAAATAATTAATAGATTCTTAATTCAAAAAAAATTAATTTAAAAAATTATTCTTCTACTAGAAACAATCACTTTCAATGCACTGTTGGGAATTAAATATGGGTGTCTCTCCTAACGGAGATTAACATGTTGGTTTGTCATGTTACAAGGGACTCACTCCTTCTAATAGAATTAGCTCTCTCCCGTTGATTTTTACATCAATTTTAAAGTATGTTTCTATAGTTTATTTTATCGCACCTGACTCCTATAGTTTGATTCATTATATGCATCATATCCTTAAGTGCAAAATCATGGGTCTCGTAATGGAAGGGGTCAATCCCTCACATTATAGTGAACTAAGGTTTGAATTACTGCTGGAAGAAGTATTCACATTTAACGTCTAACAGTATCTCGAATGAGATACTTATGTTTAGCTAAAAAAAACCCTCATGAATTGAAAAAGTTGCTCATATTTAATGTCCAATAGTACCTCAAACAAAATTGACTCCATTAGAAGAGTATCTGTATCTAACAAGCAAAAAAACCTTACCATTTTTATCATCAGCAAAATTTCATGAAGCGTACATGTTAAAATCAACAGAGAAACAATAAGGAACCAATTCAAATCAAATGAACTACAAGAACCTGATCCAAAATTGATGTGAATTATAAAGATCTGCAGACTAATCTTTTCCTTTTCATTTCCCCACTTTTGTCTTCTCTTTTATATATCAAATCCAATGATTTTTGTCTTTCTGTCGGCAATTCCCTGTGAAATATCTGGATTCAGGTCTCCTAATAAGGTTCTTAATTATTCTAACATGTCCAGGTTAATTGTATAGAAGTAAAGCTATGAGAGTTAAGTTTGATTGTGAAATTAATTCATTAGCTTTGAAACCTATAGTCAAGTTTTAATTATTGGCATTATAAATTGGGATGAAAAATTAAGAAGATCATATGGCCTATTTATTTGATTTTTTTGTCTATATTTTAAATTTTTTTTATGTCAATTCAATTTTAGACCATTCTTTTGTTATAATTTAAATCCAAAATATCACGAGTTTAAGTGATTTATTGCTTATGTTTTAAACCATATTCTAGAGTTCTTCGTTCATATATGAAGAAAATTGATGTTGAGAAAACTTTATACCCGTATGATGTGACATAATAAAATTCGTATCAATCGACAAGTATGACTTCCAAAAATCAATTAGTGCCGACAGTAAATAAACGTATCACCTTTTTTTATTGGGAAAACTGGCAAAAAAAAAAAATCCCACATTAAGGAATTAATTAGATAATGAATTTGTTCAATTATACATATGAAAGCTTAGTTTCACATAACGTGAAAGCTCATTTGTATATGCATAGAATGTTCCATTTTACAATTAATTTTTCAATGGGAAACTTATCCCCAATTTTCCTTTTTTTTTTTGGAAAATTACTGTAGGATCCCAAGTAAGAAAACTAATATCAGTAAGGTCATATTGACAAGTTAAAAAGCACAATTGACAAGTGAAACAGCTACCATTAACAACCTATAGGGATCTTACTGATATTAATTTTCTAATTTAGGATCCTATAGTAATTTGTCCCTTTTTTTTGGCCCTATTTTGAAGCCATACATGTATATAGATTCATAGATAAATGGGTCCAACTGTGACTTGGGACACACACAAAGAAGATTAATTAGATCTAAACAGGGCAATTTTTGACTCAATTATTGGTGATCCAAAATCAGATGTCCCTTCAACTTTTAGTCACAAAAATAGAGGATGTGGTCAATTTCAATGGACGTGCTGTGTAGATCTTGAAGACAATAGCATTTGATGAAAATTGGTTTAATTTAAAGTCACAATCCTTTTAGTTTCTTTAGTTAATTTAATTCTCCAAAAAAAAAAATGGTAAAAGTCCCTATTTATTTATTTTCATTTGAAAGGATCTTGCATGTTTGTACATACATAAAATATAAATGTCATACAAGATTTCGTACATAAAAAGTGTCAATACTTAAATTTAGACCATTCTAATTGATAAAATTTTTAAACCAAAAATTTTCACTAATTCTCATTA
>QFDD01002748.1:0-20408 GCA_006871305.1 Vachellia collinsii | reverse complement strand
ACTAGTGACTTAATCAGATAACTATATGTAAAAGAGAAGCTAGTGGTTGGTTTCTGATTTGGCAACTAACAAGGTAGACAATTGCATGTGGGATGGTGAATGATAAACACGCATTGTGAATTAACATGAGAAGTCACTTCACTGCTGGTGGTAACGTGTAGTGCTAGCCCGAACACAAACTACGTACTCCCACATGTTGTTTGTTTCTCCCTCAATTCTCCGACAAACCTTACATCACAGTTATATTTGCCTCCATGCATGCATGCATGCAGCTCAGCTGTGTCCATTGGTTCGGAGTTGTCCACGTGTCCATCCCCAGCCGAGCTGTCGAACACCGGTTGGATAGCTGTCATGTGTAGGTGGTGGGAAAAATATGAATGATAGAGAGGGGGCAAAAATGGAGGCCTAGTTAGGTGAAGTGTGTTTGGTTGGGAGGCCAAACTTGAGAAAAGTAGGGTTGCCAATGTTGTGGAAAAAGTTTGCATTATATTTGTGTGCCGTCTGTGTGTGTGTGTGTTGTACGTGTTGTGTTTACTCCATCAACGTCATTCCAAAGCTTCCCATCAGAACATCACCATGCCCAAAGCTTTATTTCAAGATACTGATATTGATAATTCTGAGCCACACAAATTTCAGTTATTGTGTGTCGTTTGTGTGTGTGTGTGTGTTACAGACACATCACCTGATGAACTAATTGATGGCTCCACTGAATCAAGATGCACTGTGTTGTTATGTACTCCGATCCATTTTCTTTTTTCCCAAGTCATGAATCAACCCACATATACTCATCTTTTTCTTGTCAAGTCACACCGCCGTAATAGTATCCTATTTTAGATATTAATTAATCATGGCTTTCATATTATAAGATAGATATATATTATGATAACAAAGTATCGATTCTTTAAGTGATCAATTTTTATGAAATTAAATACACTAAAGACATTTTTATCAAGATCATCATCAAATAACATACCTATGGACATCCATAAGCCATATCATAATTAAGTGCGCTTCCCGAAATTCAAACTTATATTCTCCTCCTTAATTAAAAGATGATGCCGCTTATACCAATCCAACTTTTTGGTAAATCATTCCTTTGAGTTTTTATGTAAAACATTAAATTTTCCCTTGCCAATATTTCATTTTCCTTTAATACCAAGTTGCAGTGATTTTAAAGTTTAGAGATGAGTTTTAAGTGAGTTTAAATTATAAAAATTAAATTGCATTAAGTTAAAGTTTGATGAATGGGTTACAATTAAGTTAATTAAAACTATATAAATAGTTAAATTATATCTTCTTATGATCTAGGTTTTTACGGGTGATTAGTTATATCACGAAACTTGTGTATTAATTGTTTTATGGTCAAGTTATAATTGATACGATTAAAATGTGGAGACCTAGCAAACTTTCTAGCCTAACATGGCACCATGATTAGTGAAGCTCTCCAATTAAGAACGCTGTCTTTATAATTAGGGTTTGATCCCCCTAACAGAATATAGACAACCACGCACATGCACATATATAATTGTAATAAAATACGAAAATATAGGCTCTTCTTTCTATTCCATTTACAGGACACAGAGATTAAAAGAAACTTGTTGATGCCTATAATTAAAAAAGGCAATAACGAAGAAGATATTGATATTATGGTGCCTTGGTCTGCATGCAATTCAAAGAACACAGGAACCGAGAGAGAGAGAGAGAGATTGATCCAAGAGAAACACTGCGAAGAAAGATCATGGAAAAAAACGATAAAGAGAAGCAAATCCTAATGAGATTCTAATGCACGATACTATAGGAACATGTATGGATCTTTCTATCACACTTTAGTTTATTTAAATAATAAAATATAAGATTGTTTGTCCTTCACATGATACACACCCACACGCTAGCTAGCTAGTTCGGCTCTAAGCATATGTAGGCTTTGCTTACCCAGCAAGATTTAACACATTAATTGAATGATTAATCCCTTTTTTATTTTATTAATCATATATATGCTTTAGTCTTTGTCGCTTTTACAATCTCATACACATATGTATTGATCTGATTGTAGGATAAAGAGTGTTTTCATGTCAAATATTGCTTCTTCTTTTTTGTGGGGGTGCGGGGCATGTGAAATTAAATTTATCTTTATTTAAAAACAAGTTTGTGACTTTGTGTAGAGTTAAAAAAAAAAAAAAGATCTTGCTATACATACTATATATTTATCCCATGTAAAGCAAGCTACAAACCACACACATGCCTTCCATTCACATTGGGCATAATTAGGGACTAATGGCGGTTGAGTAAAATGAAAGGGACTTAATTTTTCTTGATGATTTAAGATCATGCTTGAATCTAACAAATGAAAAAAGAAAAATATTATAGAATGAAAAAAAAAATGCTTGAAGAGATGCCCCTTTGAGCTTGACCCAACGAAATGAACTCATGCACCCATCATATCTCTTGAGGTTCAAATTCGCAATCTCACACTGAATAAATACTTAATCGAGGTGGTTGGAGTTATAAGGGTTGAAGGTCCCAACAAATAATGGATAATTGTGTTAAACAAAAGGTTCTGTTGGAAGAGTTACACTCATGAGAGACAATGTTTAAACACGGATTATTAGTTGTGCCAGAGAAAGCTTGGTGGAAAAGTACTATAGATCCTTAAAAATATGAGTTAATTGATGAATTTATATTGGTCCTAAATATATAAGACTTCAATCCACATTCTCTATCAAATTTATAAATTGTTTCCTAAGCAATCACCCTTATTAATTATAATTGCAACTAATTTTCTTAAAATATATAAATTAATCGTCTAACTCATATATATACTCATATATGTTGTAGTAAAACAATATTTTTTTTGTTGCTATGTTTTTTTTTACAGGAATCCTGGAGACAATTCTGTTCAAGGTGTCATCAAGTGCAAATTGTAGGCACCTCTTTTAGTTTGAATTGATAATTGATTCTGCATATTTTGAGGAACTGGGCGATTCCATTAGACGTAATCCATTTACGGTATTTTGGAGGAACACAAACATATAATATGAAGTATGAGAGGAGGGTTGGTTTTGGGTTATAAGTGTCGAATTAAAAGCCCATGGTCCAATGGTAGTGTGGACCATCTGGACTGAGAGAGAGTTAAGTATTGCAGTAGTTTCATTCCAAAACCTATCGTCGCCCCTAAAAGAGGCAAATAAAATAAACAATAAATTATTATTATCCCTCCACATCATCAGTTGTTTTAAACCATTCTAAATTTAAAAATTATTTTAGCTTACCAAATATTTCAAATTATCAGGACGGCATTAATATATTTGTACCACCGCAATTAAAATAGTAAGTTTTTTTTAATATCCTTTGGAATGAGTGTGAAATATAAGGTGGTCATTTTTTGAAGGGCAAAAAGTGAAGAATTTAATGCGATGGTCCTGAGTCTAGTCAATTTTCCAATAGAGGAAGCAACCAAACTTTGTTAGGATGAAATAATGAAAGTCACTTGAAGCAAGAGATATTATTAATTAGGTACGTAGAGTATTATTATTATTATTATTATTATTAGGATTTTATGTGGTTCATAAAATAATTGTGGAGAGATTTTATGCTTGGAATGTTCATTTGTATGCAATACTGACCATCAGTTCGACAAAATAGAAGTAGCAGAGGACAAAATAAAAACTAAAGATAGCATTATTAATTCTCCCCTCATCCACAAATACAATCACATCTTCAATTTTAAATGCAAATAAAAATAAATACTACATAGTTCTGAAGTCATTGCATTAATATTTTTATTTAAATATTTTTTTAGAGTTAGGTTTCAGGATTTCATTAAGAAACAGTGTGGGCGGGGAATTAGGAAGTCATGAATCCCTGAGTTTTTTTTTTTAAATTTTTTCTGGGTATTATACAAATATTATGTACTATTTTCTTTCTCTAAGATTTATATTACTCACTCTAATCATTTTTTTATCTCTTTTTGTGTGTATTAATAAAATTAGTTATTTGTAATGGTTTTTCTTTAAATATCTCTTTTTATCATCATGTGCATTTGAATCACCCTTAATATATATGATTAATGAAGATATATGGTTTCCTAGGGGAATTATAAATTTTAAAGATAAAGTGGATAGACGTTTTATATTTAGAATAAGAATAAACCCATTATTTAACTTATGTTCACACTGGAGGCGGGCAGTAATTCTTATGTATATTTTATATATATGTGTATGTGTGTGTTTAACTTGGGTCTCCTTCATTCTTAAATTCTGGCCAAGCCTGCGTAAAGTATATTATTTGTCTTTATGGCAACAAGAATGGAGTAGATGAGTGGTTATATGAGGACTCACACAGACAGTATGGACAAAGTGGCCATATGACGATGAGCAGAATGAGACTGATTCATCAGAAGATTTGTAAAGATTGCCTTAATTAATGGAAGCTGGTCCCTATCTTTTGCTTTCGAAGGAAGAAGAAATTAAATGTGTGTGTGGTTGCAGTTTGTGTACAAAGAGAATGTGGGGAGACAAGTGAAAGCAACAGAGCGGAAGAGAAGAGGATTCAAAATTGAAGAGTGGGCATATACTTGCATGCATGCACCAACCATAGCAGGGATAGAAGAAGATGGAAGAGGAGGAGGACGAAGAAGAGGCCAATGGATTAAGGGCGAGTGATTAGTGATATTGTGGGGTATACCTTCTAAGAAGAAGCCATAGCACACAGAATGACCAACCACTATCAAACTAGGTACAAACAAATACTCATATGAAAGATGATGAAGAGCAAACATTACCAAATATATATATATATATATATATAATGCCATACAAACTCCAGCTATCTCTGATAGGGATGTGCCCTTCATTTCTGCAGCTTCTTTCACTTTCTTCTTTTTAACTTCTTGCCCCCACCCTCCAACTCCCTCATTCATTTCACTCTTTTTTACTTCAAGGAACTTATGAGTTTGTAATTAGCTTGTTTGGATTAAAGTTGCAGAAGTGACATTTAACCTAGCGGGTGACTTTTGCATACTAAAGTTGGTGTGAAAGTCAATTAATGTAATATGATTTATATATGCATCTGAATAGAATTTTATAAAAAAATTTATTTAAAAAGTTTAAATATAAAGAAAAACCAAACATTAAAAGACAAAAAAAGTTGTTTCAACATTAATTCGGGTTCCTAGCTATCACTATTACAAATATAAATTTTTTTTTAATAACTAGCCACCTATTATCATGTGTTTTTTTTATATTTTATTATCAAGTATTTGAACTAAATAATGTGGATGAATTGTTTTGTGACCAAAGTGGCTGTCCTCAGGGGTCTTTTTTCAAGAGTTTTGATTGGAACACAATTGACCCCCTTTATGATTGAGTTAGTTCACAATCAGACCAAGTGGCTTTGGGTACAAATATACATTTGTTTTATCCAACTTAGCTTTACAACAGGATCCCAAACATACACTTAAGTGTTTTCACCCAACCCACATTAGTCTTCGACGTGGTTGAATGAAAATAAAAAAAAATCCAAACATAGAAAAGATAATTCCCAACCGGATTTTCGGCCCTTGAAACCTTGGTTCAATTTAAACGCGCCATTACAGAATAATATTTGATGTGTGTGTGTGAAAGTTTAAACCCGCCAAAGACACGTAAAAATCTATGCACACAGAAATAGCACAAATGAGTACGACAGAACTGAGGCAGCAGATAAGGCGTTGGATTCTGAGAAGAATGACAAGTCGTATATGAGAGGTGGGAGAGGAGAAGCAAGTTCATGAATGAGACAACCACAACCAGAATTCATCAGAATGCGTGTGTGCATATATGTAAAAAAGAAAAGTCAAAAAGCTTTTTTGACATGAAGACAAAGCAAACAAAAAAATAAAAAAAAGAAAAGATAAAAGTTGAGAGAGAGAGAGAGACTTTCACTGATATGTATGTATCAGAAAGAGGAAGGGCACAAGTTGAAGGGGGAGAGAGGGAGGAAGGGAGAAGGAAAAGAATACTAGAACCAGGATGGCCTTCTGGTTTTGGGTTGTACGGTACAGAGAGCGGAGCAGGTTGGAGTAAAAAGGGGAAAAACTTTTGATTTGATTGATCATGGTATCATCTTCTTCACAGTTTTGGACCTTTCTCTCATTTGTATCTCAATCTTTTTATATTCTCTTGCTTCACTTTCTCTCAGTCTGGCGCATGATGAGGAAAGAGCTTTGTTTGTGCCCTTTGTTTAAAACTGGGTATGGCTCAAGGTGTAGTAGCCTCAGCCCTCTCTAGCTTTCATCTTTTTATTGCAAACAAGTACATGTGTTAGTTTCTTGCTGCTCTGAATAACCCTAATTAATCACATATGTAAACAAAAAGAATAAATGAAGGGGAAATTAATTTTTTTGGTGTAGTAGTTTTTGAGGGTCCTTACACTTTGGTTTGTACAATTAAATCCCTACAGATTATGTTACCAACTCACTTTGACTCACCGCAATTCAATCATTATGATTTTCGTTATTTTATAATTTAGTTCTTATATTTTAAAAAGAATAAAATTATATAATTATTAAATATTAATATGAAATTATAAAATGGTTGTTAATGCCTCTTAATGATTTGTTAATAATAAATGGAACAGACTCATTGATAAATTTTTATGACCTGTGAAATATTATGTTTCTTTGTACTTACCTGTGATTGTCTCAATTATATTTGGTGAATTATGATGATGGAGAGCACATATCTACGTACAAGATTTTATTTTATTTTTTGTTGGGAAAAGAAAATAATAATTTTGCAAAGAATATGTCAATAGCCATATTTTTAATGCTGATAAAGCTAACATTTTTATGGATAAAACCCACTAAACTAACCCAACACCATTTATTATTATTGAATCAAAAATTGGACCACCAAAAAAGTATGGTAGCCCCTAAAAATTACTACACAAGATAGTGAGGTACAAAGTGAAATATGAATAAGTATTTATTTATTTATTATATGAGTAAGTTAAAAGAAATTTTTAAGCTTGTAACTAACCCAGAGAGATTAGAGGAGAGAATTTGGGTGAGTGAGGTCTCATTTTAAGAAGGCTAAGAAAACTCAACAAATCCGTTACTCTCTCTCTCTCTCTCTCTCTCTGAGCCCACCATCTCCTTCTGCCCCATGGAATTTTAGCATCCCAATGTGACTCCACAGATAAAAAAAGTAGACATTGCAGCCATGTCTGCGGGTCTTCTTTGAAACCCCCCACCTTTCTCTCTTCACTCCCTTTCCTTACACTCCTCCGTCTTCATCTTCAAATTCCCTTCCAATCTCTCAATTCTCACAACCAATTCTGCGAGGAAAAAAAGATGGGTTTCATGGGAAGCCTGGAATGGCTTAATCTGAATCACTTGGACAAGAAGCGATGCAAGAGCCTGTTCTGGAGAGTGAGAGCCAAGCTCAAGAAGGCTCTCAAATATGGGGCTTCTTCCCACAAGAAGCAGCTCAGGTTTCAGTATGATCCTTCCAGTTATGCTCTTAACTTCGATGATGGTTGTTGTTTCAGTGACAGTTTTCAAGACGGAACCAAGAAGAAGACGCCGCTTAGAGACGAACCAGTTCTGGGATTTTACACTGATGTCAACAACGGAACCTGGGTTTATGTCGTTTGGGGGCCTGTTTTAGGGCATTAGAGCTGTAAAAACCCCACCACCATCTTTTCCCTTTCTTTTTGAGTTTTTCCCCTTCAACTTTCTGTTTACTGCCTTTTCCACTGGGTATTTTCCCAACCTTAGAAAAAAAGAACGATAGGACTTCACCATCATTCAAGCATTTTGTTCCCAATCAGTTTTTTGCTTCTCAAGTACTTCTTCACTGCCTTCTTTTTCATTCTGAGTACAAGGTTCTATTTTTTTTTTAAACACAGTGCAATTACGCTGGAAACACTGTTCATGGTTAAGTGCAAGGGTCTATTTCGTTGTGTTGGAAACACCGAGTGTTGATAATTCTCGGCATGAAACCAAACACACTTTCACTGAATTACTGTTAATTAATTTAAAATAAAACTACTTATCTTGAATTACGTACAATCATTTTTTAAAAATTGGTTCAAATAAGTTATAAATCAGCATGTAAAGATGCATAATAAATTGATTGGGTTATTGTATTGTTATTTTTATTTTTAATAATTGGGCTATTGTATTTTAATTTATGTGGTTTACTAACAATTTTAGGTCAGCTTCTCACCAGGCATGTAATGCGATTTCATTAATGAGGCTAACGAACATAATAAATATGTCTAATACGCTAGCTTGTTCTTTTTTTTAACTAACTAGCTTATGTACATGAACTGAGCGAACCTACCAATCTAGTACTGCTACTATATGATCTGACTTTTTGCCTTGGTTGATGATAATGAGATGAGGAAAATGTTGGAATCAACTCGTTCATTTATTAGGTCTCTCTGTAGAGACATTAATACGCAACAGAAATCCTCAACAATCAGCAACTTCAAGGAAAGAATCAATTTAATGTATTCGCAATCTTTTTGTCCAACCGTATAAATAACAGGCCACCACCTCGGAGAAACAGGATAACCCCATTTTAGTAAGGCCAAGTTTGGATTGAAAATTTTAAGTACATACATACATCGCTTTTTCCCACGCCCATCACCTTGCCAATGTTCATATAAAAAACCCCAAATGCTTCAAAGTTCAAACATCGGGGTCCTCTAAGAAGGCAGTGGATAGATCCTTAATGCGGGGATAAGCAGCTTTCTCATCCAGCTGGTTTTGAGCCCATATCAGCATCTTCAACAGGCTTGGAAGTTTAGGATCTAATGCAACAAATTCAAACAAATGTTACTAGATTCCAGAAATTATTCCCAAAATAATAATACCAGATTAGGCATAGTGAGTTGAAGCTGTGCAAAACTTGAGAAGCAATCCATCAATAGCACACCTTACGCTCTAATGATCCAAAATCAATCAGCCAACCGCACGAACTCATAGTCTTTCAACCCATTACTTTACATTTACATTCGTTGGAATCACATATAAAGTCTGGATTTAAACTTGCAAAAATTCAATCATCACAGATTTACAGTGAACAAACACGCAATAACTAAATTTGGATTGCTGGGGAAAATTTGACGCTGTTCAATCATCTTCCCCTGTTCAGTAATACAACACTTTCGCAGGTGACAAATTTAACATAGACAAGGTGTAAGGCAAACAAAATGTGTGAAAGTAGACATTAGATGTAAAAGCGAACCTTTTTCATGACTCTGGCTTGTAAGGATAGCTGCATTCACCTCACTAGCTGTCTTTAGACGGTGTGATATGTCAAGAAGCTCTCCAACAGGACAGTTAGCGACATCTTCGAAGGCAAAAAGTGCAACAGTCCTCTCCAACTCTTCCAAAAAGCTTTGCTGACAGGAATCAAAATTGTAGGCAAATATAAGCATAAAGTCTACTCAACTCATAGTACAGAATTTACCCCCCAAAAAAAATATTTACACAGTTAGACTTGTTTCCAAATAAGAGGCAAACAAAGTAAATAAACAGTGCAAAAAATCTAAAGCAGTCAAATAAATGACATCATTTCAAAATAGGCTTATTCTGGCCCAGCATCATTTTGGCCCTAGGGCAATAGAGCTAGTCCAGGTTTTTAGTGCCAAACAATTCTTTATTTGCAAAAATTCATAATTTGGTTGAAGTTGAAAAAATCCAAACAAATAAACCATTTTATTCATAGTACTAAAAACAACTGATTGAATGAAAGAAGCGAAAAAGATTTAATAGATGCCAATTACATTTTCCTCCCCCCTTCGTGCAAGCTCCTCTTGAGCAAACTCTAAAGCCTCCTCAACTTTTCCATTCCTAATCAGTTCTACCAGTCGTTGCTGTTGGAGGTGGAAAAACAACTGGGGATTCGTATCCAGTATCTGCACAGAATTAGAAAATGCATATTCTGCTTAAAGACGGCTAATAATAACATGCAATGGGGGCATAAAACCATTATGACAACGACACTGATCAATGAACGTTTTTATGCGTACCAAAATGTCCTTTTATACAAGTGCCCGTGATTTTAAAGAGGAAAAGAAGAGATTAAAAGAAGGTATTGACCATTTTTTCATCAAGTAAAAATGGCAAATCCATGCTGCAAAACAGTTAGTTAACTGTACAAGAAATTCCTTGCAAGCCCCTTGTGTTGCATTCCACCCATGTTGCTATTCAACTTGATGAACCCTTAGAAACATACTCAAGAGATGCCCTCAACAATTTTTTATCAGGTTTCTACACTTCCACAAATCAAATTGTCTTGAAGTATTGCCATATTAGTTAATCATTACTCTTCCTTCAAGACCAGTTTATTTCCTTCCTTTAATCTCCGTCCCATCTCTCTCGCTGCTTCTGTAACACAGATCCACTCCCTAAGTCACTCACGCACTCACAGACACACAAAATCACCAGAAAATATGAAGAGAGTACAAGGAGCTGCATGGTCCACGAGGAAATGACAGCCTACCTCTGGATTCAAGTCATTTACTTTCTCAATTGCGTCCTCCACATTACCACATTGCACAGCCTTCTTAATGGCCATGCAGTCAGTAATGGTTGCAAGATCTATATCTGCTAAATATCTCTATAAGGAGAATGGCAATAGAATATTGGAGACAACATGATTTTCAGGTAATAGAATAAGAAATCGACTGAGGATGAGAAAATGCATTTATTCAAGGATACGTTCAGTTCCAGACTCCATTCGGAATTTCTCAGCAGCTTCAACACAGCCCTCCGTGACAAGAAAATTCATCACCAATTTATTCATGTCTTCTTTCCTAATCTTCACGTCATTAAGTTTTTTCTCCCACTCTCCTCTTGTCATCACTTTCTTTGAAGTAGCCTTATTTAAAAAGCACATTAATATAACATGAAATTGTTAACTCTAGTGCAGTTTCATGCAGTATGCTTGTAGGCAATTAGTCTAGATATAAAAGCAGGAAGACAGAAATTGACTCCACAAGGAACAGCTTTGTTCCCTCCGTCATTTTGTTTAAACTAGTAACAAGCAAAGGCAGGAATCAGAAAAAGTCATCAGCAACTGTATAAATGTATCTCTCCGATTCATTTGAGGCTACTTCCAATTTGTAGTTGAAACTTGAAACTAACATACAGAGTAGATGAAGTCTAAACTATCTTTCTGAAATTGTCCACAGAATGTAACAAGCACACAAAATCATCAGCAGTTACTCTACATGATCATGGAATTCTTCGGTGCCAAATCCAGCATCTTAAATAAGCGCATGCAAATTAAAATGCCATCAGCCCCGTGTTATTGAAACAATAAATCCTGATAAAAATTATGTGGAAAAAAAAAATACCATTGCCTTAGATGCTGCGAGCCGATGAAACAGAACCCAGAGCGGTGACATCAGCGCACGCGCTTAAGACCCATGGAATCTCAAACCGATCTTCCCGAAAGCCCGGAAGAACAGCAAGTTACAGTTCGCAAATCTATAATATGATTGCATCAATTATTCGAAATTAAAAAACCCCCTGATTAGAAAAGGGGAGGAATCAGCAAGCGATCCACAAAGTGAAAAGAGAAGAGTGGAATTTACCGTGAAATGTTTTAGCTGGAGATTCTTGTTATTATTTTTCCGGGAAATGATACTTGGAAAAAGGTGATTTGACAAGGAGTGAGAGTAGATTTTGGGAGAAGGAGGTTCCGGAGATCTATCTTCTTCAGTATGATTCGTGAGTTGAGTGCCCAGGAAGTATATACTGTTTGGGAATTTGATTTTGATTCTGATTCTTTCTTGACGGCTTCACTTGACCATGCCACTACGCCAGATTGCACGCCAGTGCGTGGCAGTTACCATTAATAATTTAAGCAAAAACGATCAAAAAAAAAAAATATAAATATTTTCAAATATTATATATTAAATTTCTTGTAATACAATATATTAGTAATTGAATGAAATTTAGAAACTTATTCTCAATATAGTTATTTCAATTTTACCTATGTTAAATAAGGTTTAAAAGAAAGATATGAATATAAGAAATGACATTGAAAATAAACATTGATTATTCTATAAATGACTTATATTATTGGTCAAGTCATTCTTCTAAAAGTGATTTATATTATGAATCAAAAGTAGTATTTATATTTTTTATCATAGACTTAAGGGTAATTTTTACTTAATTTAAAACCAAACCATATGGACACCCACACAGTCCATGCGTTCATAATTACAAATCCCAGTTTTGAAATTTGATTGTTCTACAAATATAAAGTCACGGTAGATGTAATTTCACATCACCTGTACTTTAGTATTTCTGCAATGGAGCAGGGTTTTTAAGATAGCAGAGATTAAAACCCAAGCATCCTCAATTCTAAAGGATTAGGATGACATGCTTGGGGACTTTGGCAA
Source organism: Vachellia collinsii (assembly GCA_006871305.1). Classification (NCBI taxonomy): domain Eukaryota; kingdom Viridiplantae; phylum Streptophyta; class Magnoliopsida; order Fabales; family Fabaceae; genus Vachellia; species Vachellia collinsii. Next base: position 8,006 of record QFDD01002748.1, on the reverse strand, counting down.
TTGGAGTGCTTTAGGTTTAAAGAATGGCCGGGAATGTTAAGTAATGGAATGACATGATGATATCAAAATATTTGTTTAGCAGGTCATAAAATAAAATTTATGTTTCATTTAAAAGAAATGTGCAATGATATTTTCATCCTTGTGAAACTCAAAAATTAAGGGTATAGATATCTAAATGGTAACTCATAGGAAATAAATATCTAGATATTGATTCATGGAGAATTGAATCTGAATTACACACTTGAAATTATGTAACGAAGATTAGCTAGTTCATTATTATATATTTTAATCATGATTTTATTGAATTGCTTCATTATGCCACCTAAACACCATACATCAACAAACATGAGGAAAAATAAATAAAATATAAAAATGTGCATGAAGTCTAGTTCTTTCAATCCACATCCTTCTCTAGCACTGCTCTTTTTTTTTCCCAACAAATAAACTCTTTATTTCAGTAAGCTTATGGAAACGGCCTATCCACTTGCGGAAATAAAGCTACGTATATCAATTCTTGAGCCGACCAAAGAATCCCCCTTTCAATAACGTCCATGGTGTTGGAAAATGAAAGTTCCCAAAAAGAGAAAGAAAGAAAGTAGGCATCAGCTTCATCAGGCCACTTTGAGCAGGATGCATATAAAATACACGACAGAATTCCTCATTGATCGCCAACTTTAAGGAAAGAATTAATCAATGTATATGGGCCATCTTTTGTACAAGGGGTATAAACCCACTGAAACAGCCATCTATAAGGAACTAGACACCAAATTTAGCAGAACCGTCTTCGAATAAAAGTACATACATCATTTTTCAATGCTCCAGACAAGCGTTCAAACTGCAGGGTCTTCTAACGTAGCCGTGGATAGATCCTTTATGCGAGGGTACGCAGCTTTCTCATCCAGCTGGTTTTGAGCCCATATCAGCATCTTCAACAAGCTTGGAAGTTTAGGATCTAGTGTCACAGATCAAACAGTTTTCACTACAATATTCGGAATAATTGCTCCCCAAAACAATACGAAATTAACACAGACAGTTGATGAACAATCCCTCTTCAGCAAAACATAATCAAAATACAAACTGCAGCAAGATTCAGTTAAGAGAGCCAAATTGGAAAAGTGCAAATTTGAGTCATAATCACCGCATTTCAGTCCAATATTTCACCTTGACATTTGTTTCTTATCCATCATCATCATAATGTACTCTATTACCCTTGCGTGAGGGATGTAAACCACGATTACCTTGGTTGCATGCATCAAGAAATAAAGTGAAATAAAAGTTTGGTACTTTCATTGAGTTTTTAAGCGATAATCAGTTTACATTACTTTGTAAAACTTGATTAATCAACTCTTGCAATACTCCTCTTAACCCAAAATTGAGATAAAAGATTATTACATCAATGTAATCCTTGCCAAAAGACTCGTTCCCTCCCTTCATCGCCACCAACCATTGAGGGGCGCTTTAGCATTTCTAATATTTTGTTTAATTTAAAAATAAAAAATAAATTGGCTTACATGATTTACCAAACAAGATTAGATAATAGCCATTACATTACATTCATTTAAATTGATCTCCTAGCCAAGTGGACCTTAAGTCATTAGAATTTAGGTTTGTGAATCTGGGCAAACACAAATCTGATTGTCAGGTAACCAAAATTTGCAAAACTAAACATCGGATCTAAGTCACGTTACCAAGTCAAACTTATGGCCCTAAACAGATTAGTGCAATGAACGCAAACCTTTTTCATGACTCTGGCTAGTAAGTATGGCGGCATTCACCTCACTTGCTGTCTTTAGACGTTGAGATATGTCAAGAAGCTCTCCAACAGGACAGTTTGAGACATCTTCAAACGCAAGAAGTGCAACAGTCCTCTCTAATTCTTCCAAAAAGCTTTGCTGATAAGAATAAAAACGTTGGGCAAGTATAAGCATCAAGACTATCAAACTGGAACATGAAAAAGAATTTTCCTCAATGATAAAAATATTTAATGTTTCTCCACCTAGAGGGATAAGGTTTAGTTGTTGTTGTTGATAAAAATATTTAACATTTAGCATTATTTTCAATTTCGTTAGGCAAACGAAGAAAATTATCAGTGCCAAAAGGCTAGTGTTAAACGAAGGAAACCAAACAAAAAGTCAATGGATGAAATTTACATTTTCCTCTCCCCTTGGTGCAAGTTCCTCCTGGGCAAATTCAAGAGCTTCCTCTACTTTTCCATTCCTGATTAGTTCTATCAGTCGTTGCTGTTGGAGATGGAAAAACAATTGGGGGTTTGTATCCAGTATCTGCACAGAATTACAAGATCCATAATCAGTTTTAAAAGAAACAAAAAATTGTCAAGAACATGCAAAGATGCAAAGGACCGTGATGAATAGAATACTGACAAACAGACGTTATCATGAATATAAATGTCCTTTTATAACATGCTCCAAGCAATTTTTCTATAAAATGAGAAAAAATTGAAGAAAATATAAACTGTTTCTCAGCAAGAAAAAAATTGAAGAAAATATAAACTGTTTCTCAGCAAGAAACAAATTTGTAATAATAAAAGGAATACCAAAATGGAAAAACACCAAGTTGAAGTCTTACTAAGCCTTTTTTTTTGGGTGAAGAACTCTTATTAGAAACTTTGATATCAACAACTCTGTAAATACTTACGAATTATGAGATAATCCATGCCCACCCCTCGTGTTAATAACTATGCTGCTATACAGCTTGTTTAAACATCCAAAATAGATTCCCTCAATGATTATTTAACTCACATTTTGGGCTTTCACAATGACTTAATTGTCGGGGAACTATTCATTATTCTTACTTCAAAACCAGCTTATCAAACTTTGTAACCCAGAAATGAGAGATGAGTACTTGCTTTCATTATATAGTCAGGTAAATCGAAAATTTCCTCATCCACAAAACGTAAATATTTCAAAGCAGTATGTTCAAAGTAATAATCATTCAAGTTAAAGGACATCAAGCAGGAACAGTGAACACAACAAAAACGAGTTGTGCTAAAGCTAGAAATTTCTTCCTTCTCTCTCTCTCTCACACACACACACGCGCGCGCGGGGACTCAACCAAAACCCAAAAATAGAACTCTAGCAGCTGCATAGGCCATCAAAAAATGGATGCTTACCTCTGGATTCAAGTCATTTACTTTCTCAATTGCATCCTCCACATTACCACTCTGCACAGCCTTCTTAACAGCCATGCGATCAGTAATTGTTGCAAGATCTATATCTGCTAAATATCTATAAGGAGAATGAAAGCAGAATATTGGAGACAGCATGGCTTCTAGTGAACAAAATAAGAAATTGAATGAGCATGACGAAAATAAAAAGTTATTTAAGGATACGTTGAGTTCCAGATTCCATTCTGAATTTTTCAGCAGCTTCAACATAACCCTCCGTGACCAGAAAATTCATCACCAATCTATTCATGTCTTCTTTCCTAATTTTCACGTCATTGAGTTTCTTCTCCCACTCTTCTCTTGTTATCACCTTCTTTGATGTAGCCTGAGCATAATAGGTTTTTTCTCATAAAAAAAACATAATATTATGCCAACAAATTGTTGACTAAAGGGAAGTTTCATTCAATATGCCCGTCAGCAGTTGGCAATTAGTTTAAGTGTATTATCCTTCCAACAGGAAGACTGAATGCAACTCCAAAGAGAACATCACCCTTGCTTCCATCATTTTGTAGTAACAAGCAAGGACAGATTCATAACATTACAGATACCAAATTCATCACTTTTCGCTAGTTCAGTCATTAAATTAAGGTTTGACTGCAACTACTTTTCGGAAACTTCAAATTTACCTCTTCGATTTATTTGAGCTGACTTTCATCTCGTAGGAGAAATTGACACACAAAAAATAGATGAAGTCTAAAGTCTAATCAATGTTTCTCGAATTATTTATAAAATATAGCCATTCGATAGCATCATGTAAAGCTATTCTTCCTGGGAGGGAATTCTTTCAAACCATGCCAGTATCTTCAATGAGGTCATATGCAAATAAATTAAGCATGGACTGATACAAGTAAATTAAGGGGGAAATGAAATACCATTGCCTCAGATTCTGCAAGCTGACGAATCACAATCCAGAACAGTGACATCAGCTCACCTGCTTAATACCCATGGAATCCCAAGCCGATCTTCCTGCAAATCCGAAGGAACGACGTTGCAGTTCGTTAACCCGTAATAGGATAACATCAATAATTCGAAATAAAAACTATTACATTACCAAAAATAGAATCCTTCAGATGATTCAAAATACCTACACTTACCGAATCCAGCCTAGAACCCTAATTAAAAAAGGCGAAAAATTTTCCGCGAGCGATCCACATAGTAAAGAAGTGGAGTGGAATGTACCGTAATCTATTTTCCGGGAGATTATTGAGAATATTTTCCCGGGAAGTGGCACCCGCGAATGAAGCCTTGACTTGCACTGCTGAAAGCGACAGTTAACTGCGCACAGCTGCGGTTCGGTGCACAATGTTCAGGCGATCTCCTCTGGTTCGTACGGAATGTAATATTGTTGAGTTCTTGGACTTCAGCGATGTGGTGATATTTGGTGCCTTGGAGGTTCGGTTCGGTTCGGAACTTCGGATTCACCTCATTCCTCCACGGGTTCAATCGACCAGGACAGGGCAGGCCCAAGTTATATTGAATTGAGGCCCAGCCCAATAATAGAGACAAACAAATAATCATTTTCGTTTTATCAATAAATGTGCTTATCAGTTCAACTAAAAAAAAAGTGCACATTTCACTCAAAAAAAAAGAAAAAAAGAAAAAAAGTGCACAACAAACAAACTGACAATTGTTGATTCAAATGGTAAATAATTGATTCACAACCTGCAAAATTTTGAATTCAAATCTTATCATCGATTTGATGACTTTATTGGTCAGAGATTTTGAGTAGTCTTTTAAATTTGAAGGCATGCTTTGATGAGCCCATGAGACCTATACACATCAATTAGTCTAACTTCATGCAAGATTTTAGTTTAGTCATTTAATTTTACGAAAATATCTTTTCAATCTTCTAATTCCAACTCTTTTGTCTCGTTTGGCAAATTTTTATAACAATTACCGTTACTTCAAATATTTATATTAGTATTTGAAAATATTTTATTAATATTTAAAATTTCAATGTTTTTAATGAGATTAAAGAAATGAAAAAATGCTTAATAAAATTAAATGACTAAATGAAAGCTTGTATAAAATCAAAGGCCTGGAGGTAGATTGTGAACTTGTTTGTATTAGCATTTGAAAAGTGATTGTACGCAATCCGGGGTAAGTATGTGAGAAAAATTTTATCTTAGCTTATGTGAAAATGATTCTAAAAGTGATTCTGGGATGTTGGCAAACAAGCTCTATTACCCTTTTTTTGTCCGAACCTAAATGGACAAAAACCATAAGTAGAAAAATTTATTTACTTTTATACCTTATTCAGTAAATTGTTAATGTAATATAATAAAGTATAATATATATCACATATAGTGATAATATAGTACATGCAATTTTTAACCAATAAATACATGGTTCCACTAATAAAATGTATGATTATTATATTTTAATTAAAGTCCTTTGTTTTATGACGGTTCCATAAATTATTAATAGTGCAATTTATTTTGGATTTCATGAAGCACATGCCTCATGGTCCAGGCGAGATAAAACAAAATAATACAATAAAAGTGCATTTTAAGAAATATTGAGACATTCAAATTTTGAGATAATTTTCCCAGTGCAATAAATGGAAATATGTATTAATGGGACAATCTTCACTTGCAATTTTCAACTAAATTACTGTTCTGAATCCAAGGCGCAGACAACATTGAAAGTTTTGAAGTTTTCGCATGCATTTTTTAAATAAAACATTTATAGAATATATGTAACATTGTCCATTTAAGGATACTGTAGCAAGTATAAGTCACTAAAAGAACTAAATCTAAAAAATTAGTTGTTGGTGTTAGAAAACCCAAAAATTTATAAGCTTTCTTTTGTGAGATAATCCTCTCAGTGTAAGACTTACAATAACACACTCTTTTGAAGGAGACAAACTTTTCTAATAGCTATCCTCTATAGTACCTCACTTCCCGCTTTTCACCTAGTCTAGCCGACTCTTCCAATTAAACCTACCGAAGTAACCTCTCTGATAGCAAGTATAAGTTATTAAAAGAATCATATTCAAAAGGTTGGCTATTGGAGTTAAAAAATCCAAAACTCTAGAAGGTTTCTTTTATAAGAAAACCATTCCAATATAACACTTAAAAGAGTGTACTCATTTCAAGAAAATAGACTTTTTCTGATGGCTCTCCTTTATAATAATTCACCTAATGTTTTTCACTTAGTCACTTGATAGTCGGCCTTTTCAGTTTAAACCCTTCAAGGCAGCCTCTCCGATAGCCTAACAAACATCCCGAAGACTCTACTCTACCACATTATGACAACCATTGAGATACAAGCACTAAATTATTTGATGGTTTAGTGAAGAATGAATGTGAATTGCATTAATTGATTAAAGCTTCCCGCCAAAGGGTTAAAAAGTCTTGAAATCCAAATTAGATCTTCTTTATCGACCAAAAAGCTAGAGAATCGGTGCTTCATCCAACATGGAAATTAATTGATAGAGAAAACCAGTCAAATCAAATATACAAACTTTTTTATTTTTTGGGGGATCATTGATGCATCTCTCTTAGAGTAGAACCAATGGTTAATCACAGTATGGTGGAGAAATTTGGGGTTCACAAAAAGAAATGTCAGCCCTTAGTCAAGGGTCAAGGTCGAATTATTAATTTGATTACGTTAAGTGAAAGATATGCATTATTGCCTTATGTCTAATGTCGGATGGAGGATCCTATTTTTAACTATTTAGTTAAACACTACTATATTTTTAATGTTTTATGCATATTTAGAATCGCTTCTATGATATTGGTTTTCCGTAATAGGCTTTACATATATGATGTTTTACCTGTTTTCCAAATTTACCAATATTAAGTATAATAGATGGGAGAACAGGTATATCAACCTTTTTCAATGCTCATTATTGAATAAGGGCAGATTCGGAACAATCAATCATGAGACGTATTAAATATCTTAACCTCCATTTTTTCATACGTGACATTTGGTCAAACTGGGATTATACCAAAGATCATAATGGTAGAACCTTCTGTGTATATAATCTATTTTTTTATATGAGATCCTGTTAACTAGTACACATGAATTGAATTAAGAAGGGTAGTTTAAAATGGAAAAAAGTTATTACTATTGCAAATGTCATCTTTCCCATAAAATCAACGTGTTTGAATTACTACCTTGATAAGGGGTATAAGTAGGAAAAAGAATTTTTCATGAGTAATGATTAAGGATGTTTAAAAACTTAGTAGTCTGGTTCTGTTCAATCTAGTCCAAATAAACAATATAATTAAATTGAATTGGAGAAAACTATATTTACTGATCGAATCAGACTAGATTTAGGGCCAAATACTTAAGTCAGTTGATCTAGTCTAGTTTGATTTAGGTTACTTTTATTTAGTTTTTTTTATGTTAACGAAAATGCTTATTATGATTAAATACAGAATATTATCAATTTATAGTTGATTTTTAATATTCTTGGGTGTATTTTATATGATTTTATATTTTTATATACATTTTGTATTATTAGGTTATAATTTTGCCTCTGGAAAACATTGAGGCCCCTAGACTGGTCTAGTTCGTTTACCAGTTCCAATCCAATCTAATTTTACCTCAATTTATCTTGTATAGTTTGAGGCCTATACAAGTCTAAACATCGGGTTAGGTATCAACTCTATTTGGTTTGGTCTATGCATAACCTTAGTAACAACTACTCCTTCCAATTTTATTTATAAGCAACATTTTATTTCAAAGGGCTAATCGAAGCAACAATTTGGTTTTTCTAAAAATTTAAAGTGCCTTTTTCATTTTTATCGCTAATTAATTATACATCTCTCTCCTACATTTTTCCCATTCATTCCCTCTCTTTTGTTTTTTTTTT